>OLMO02000238.1:3160313-3268874 GCA_900291935.2 Cassiopea xamachana
GCCGCGTGTGAACGAAGTTGATGACTCGCTTCTTGATGAAGCAAAACATGTTCTACTTCTCGTAGGCTTTCATCAATAGATCGATACAACGTGCAAATAGTTTTCCAACCCTAGTTTCTGCAGACAATATCTAACCAACTTCTTCCTTTCTGTCGATGACTTCCTGAATCTATAAACAAAAATTTAGTATGAGCCCAGCTTTAGTACACGGATTCTTTTTAAAAAGGAACAATCTCCTTGCCTTCGGCCTGGATGATTCTCCATATTCTGTCAAGTACAGCCATCTTTCTTAACTTTTTCTTAAATTTCAAAAACTTCCAATAACAACAACTGCCCAGAAGAAAGAACTGTGATGCAAGAAAAGGATGTTCAGATTTTCTGAGGCATACAATGTATGCTGTTTCTATTTTCTTTCTTGTTTGATCAAAAATTTTCTTGTGAACAGTCGTATACACTTGAAACTCAGCCTGCCAATGCTTTTTAAGCTTTTTCTTAATTTCAGCCTCATGTTTCTTATAAGAAAAAAGAGGTGTACTAGACAGCATGGAAAAGTCGAATCGACATTTGTCTACAGAAACTAGGGTGGCTAAACTATTTGCACACTGTACCTGGTGGATAAAACATAGAAAAATTCACCCTTTAATTCACAAAGAAGGAAAAGACCAACGAAAAAGATTTTATTAATATATCAACTGTACGTGCTTGTCCTTAGATTCGGCAAGTAATTGACAGAAAGAAAAATGTCGGCACATGCTAACAAAGAAGCCGCGTGTGAACGAAGTTGATGGCTCATTTGTTGATGAAGTAGAATATGTTCTACCCTGCCGTCCTTTGTCGGTAGATCGATGGATGGAATTGGTTCTACGTTAGATAAAAATCTATAGTACTAACCCAGCTTTACTTTAATCCTTTAATATTGTCTATAAAAATATGATTATTTATTTTAGTCGTAGCATAATCTTGATAAGTCCGGTTTCTTCGTAGCATTTTAAGAAAATCCTTCTTAGCAAGAGACGAGGATAACTCACACATTCGTTAACTCGGACCAATTTCTTATCTCCCTTGAGAGTACGACTTAACAGGATTGGACGTATATGTTAAATGTCCTAATCAGCTCAACTTACAAAAATCAAATCGGAGAACTAGCTCTTTGAACTAAGTCAAAATGTGAACAGTCAGTTAGTAAGCAATTCAGCCAACTTATTAAACTTAAACCTACCTTCTTTGTTGGGAAAGCATTTAATACATCGTGTCTGGAACTTCAAGCTGGAGTCTCTCTTTTGTAATACAATATCCTAGGGAGAGAAAATATGTTTACGTTGGAATATGAAGTTAGAAGAAACTTCTGATTCCCTCTGCTACATGTTTTGGTTAGTAGTAGGAAAAACAATTTTGTGCTTTCACTATATTGTGAAATATTTGAAAGCAGCCGTGGCCTAGCGGTAATGCACTACACTCAGGCCAACATGGTCCTGGGTTCGAGCCCCACCGCAGGCCATTGGTGACGTCATGAAGGGCATCCGGCCCTAAATGCTCATGCCAGAACTAAGGCCTCTTAGAGGCACCCTCCAAGCCCCAAGGAATTGGGGGAAACGGAGGCAAGATCGAGTACTATATTGTAAACTATTTACATCAATACATTGTACCTTGCTAGGTACAATATCATTTTGAAATATTTACAACAAAGCAGTAACAAGTTTCCCTAGATTTGAGCATAGTCAATGATTTGAAGTACCCCAAGCTTGTTTACACAGTCATAATATGGCTGCATGATAAAGCCCATGGTATCTCGAATCTAGAGAAATTTTTTTACTACATTGCCTTATGTCTAGAAATTTTTTTTGTTCATCTGTTATTTTTTGGCACTGAGCATTCACATATGGCTTCCATATGATAGACAGAGAGGAGAAAATTTCTAGATAAAAGAAAAGGAGGTAAAAACAAAAATTTCAAATCTTAAATAATCTTTTGAGATGCCAAATTGGCTACAGTGTTAAGAGATTTTCTTTTTGGAATGGAGATATTATTTAGCAGATAAGGTTTTATTCTTCTGTTTGATAAAAGTCTTGACTATAACTACTGAAGTCCTACAATTTCTAAATCTGCAATGCATTCCTGTCAACATCTTTATTTTCTTCCAAAGCTGGAGAGGTCATCTGACAACAATAGCATGCTGTGGCAGATCTAGAAACTATATATGCTATAAAAAGTCAAACAAAAAGTGAAAGCTGAATGAAGGATAGTTAGGGTAAGAAAAAGTTACCATGTTTCGCAGGTCCCAAACTAGCACTTTTCGTCCGGCCTAAAGCAGAAAGAGTAAAGGAACTTAAGGAAGGCTTAGAAATGTATGATTTAAATTGCAAAATTTAACCTCAGATGGTGATAGACAAAGTACTAGTAGATGCTCATTTTATCAATTGAAATAATGGATATGATTTGTTCAAAAGAACCTACAGCAATTGAAAAAGGGGCGTAAAAACAACATTGTGTGACATATAAGTTGGTATTAATAGGGAAACATTAATAAGTTGAATTTCTAATGACTACCTAAAAAGCCCACTTCAGTAATATTTTCATGGTTAAATTAAGTGTGTTGTGGAAAATGACTGAAGAAATAAAAGGCCTTCTTTACCGTTCCTACAACAACTTTGTCCTCCGAGAGAGCCATAGTATACACCTGAAAAAATTTTCACATTATCGGCAAGTTGAAAATTGATTTAAACAACATTGAAAGATACTACAGAGAGCAGGAAATCTTAAAGGCCATCTTATAAAGCAGAAATTTGTCTACAGTTCTGTTGATTCATCTCCTGTATGTACCATAACAATTTAAAGTTTGCAAATTTGCATTGAAATAAATAACTAAAACAATTAGCAATTAGCAGATGCAGTTGATGAAAATTTGACATGAAAAATCAGCAGTTGTAATAGAAGTTGCAAAATAGCTTTGGAGGAATAAACTATTATCTATACTATTGCTAGTCTTAAAGATTGTTCAACTTCTATGTTAATATTAAAAAGTTTTACAAAAATATTTCATAATGAAGATAATATACCCGGTCATGTTGACTGTAAGTACCAACTGACTTTGATTGCCTTGGGTCCCACAACTTGATTGTGGCATCCCAACTTCCAGTGATGATAATTCCTGAAAAAATTGATTGGACATCAAGAATGGAGATTGAGTTTTACACTAGGGAAAGCAATAAGAACAGTTTAGGAGAATTCTCCCTGCTGAAGTCTTATAATGTAGCTAACAATTGCCCAGAAATGACACTGACCACAAAATAGGCATTTTGCTCTCAGAACTATAAACCCTTACAGCTGACAAGAACTACACCAAATAGGATCTTACCTAAAGGTGCACAGTACTCTACACATTTGATTGGCTTTTCATGCATCCCAAGTATGGTTTCTGATGCTGTATTGAAATCATACCTAAAACAAAACAGATTTAATCCAGACTTTACAAGAAGCAGTTGAGATTGAGAGATTTCAGAGTTTTGTAATATACTTCAAATAGATACCATCAAAAGAAAAGGCTAAGTAATCATTTATGAATAAAGTAAATTATTCACAACACTTCAACTCAAAAATATTACAAATCTACATGTATTCAATAATTAGTAAAATAATGAAGGGTGAAATACAGCAACATAAAGAAAATCATAACATCAACATTTATCAACATTTTATCAACATACAATCAATAAAAACAAAGTCTAGGTTGGTTGAAAGAAATTATATCAATAAAAGAAGGGTCCACTCTATGTGGTGGAAAGTGAGTACAGAGAGACACTGTGCTTAAGTTTATAGTTATCAATGCCACTATGATTCAGCATAGGGTAAATGTTGATGACCTGTGGCAAACTTTCCAGCTAGGCCCCTTTAGTAAAAAGCAGGCTCAGTGTTTGACATCGCAGATCTGCCGAATAACTGTTGGGGGGTAATGGAGTGGATTGAGTATAGCCAACTCAGTCACTTCTTGTAAATACTTGTTAAGTGATCAGCTGACGCCAGGGTCAGTCCCAACCCCCATGAGGGGTGTTGCCAGGAAGAAGAAGATGGCAATGATAAACTCTCAAGCTGCTACAGAGAAGAGCACCCATAGGAATGACAAAACTGGATATTAACACGATCAAAGTACTCACGATTTAAGCATGGCATCCAACCCACCACTGTATGAAGTCACCGCATTGCTAAAACAACAATCCAGGACTGCACCATTATGAGCATATTTTATTCGCATGTTGTTGTTGCCAACATCGTACAGCCTCACACTCTTTGATATAATAAAATCACACAATTACATGGCAATACAATAACAGGTATCATTAATTTACTTTATAAATACCATAAAATACTGATAGGCCTCCAGGTGCCTAAAAACTTTTGTGGGTTAGGGGAAGGTGCATATTCAGTAATTGACATTTATACACACAATTTCAAAATCAATTGCTTTCTTTTACAGAGTCCACAATCCTCTCTGTCAGTTCATTAGCAAAATGTTGACAAAACCACCAAATCTGAGGAGAGGAGCACTTTTTGAAGGTAGACACTTTTCATATTAATAATGGTCTTGAGGGGGGACTTTTTCCAGGCAGTGCTTTTTTAAGGGTGGGTGCTGTCTAGAGAAAATGTGGTATCTGGCATGGGGGCTTATTTGATATTGAGAGCTTATTCACTACTAAATATGTTTGGTGTTTGGGTGGGCACCTTTTCAGTAGTGGGCAGTTACTAGGTAGCCAAACTATACATGAATGTTTGTATCTATACTATTGCATAGATGTATGCATACAGTTATGGAAATGTTGTATGCAACTATTGCACATATATAGTCTGTTGGTACTACAAAACTTTACTACAGCACAAACAAGATGCAACATTCTTTTGACATACTTATTTATGTTGTTCAGATCTCCGATCTGCTTATTTGAGTACTTCTGCTGAAAGTACGTAAATAGTCTGTTAGTACTACAAAGCTTTACTACATTGGCATACTGCCAAAAGAATGTCAAAAGAATGTTGCCGATTTTTTGTGCTGTAGTAAAGTATTGCACATATGTATGCAACTATTGCATATTGTCTTTAGTATTTAATAGCTTCCCTGTGCCCCTTACTTCATTCTGTCACTTTGTCATGGGAAGTTCTGGCCCGCATAGGGTTGTGGATACTAAGAAAGCATAGTAGGATGGATGCACTGCAAAGACAGCATTTGCGAAGTTATGATATGTACTTGCAATAAAGCAGTCAAATTGGTATACAGAACAAATTTTCCATGTATTACAATAATGAGTCTATTGAAATTCTGTAAAATTTGTACAGCATGTGAATACACTGATACACTATGAACATTATTCCTGGATCACATCACAAATCTGCAATAACACTAGAGCAATTGCATGCATGAGAAATACTATGATGAAAAACATTCAACCTCTTAGCAACTTCCACAAATTTCATGATGCTCTATAACCCTAATGCTAACCAAGTTTCAAGTTTACTTATGACCAATATATCTAAATACATGTATACACCAAAATGAAATTATCTACATTAAATAGAAGACTAAACAATTGATAATACTAATACAGGCACTACAAGAACACAACTGCATCATACACAAACTAATATAAACAGTACCTTACACAACATTGAGATAATGATGAGTCTTACGTAAATGCCCTTATCCCCAGTAGGACAGCCATGAGGAGTGGCAGCTGGGGCGGGTATTAGTGGTATTAGTCTAATACCTTCCTTTTCCACAGAAACTCTTCTATAAATTGAAGGAAAACTCTCTTGCTATACCATGGTTATTGCATAAGTGCTCAATATGAAACAGCTACATACTGTCGTTATTCGATGAATCATGTTTTCTTTTGTTTGATTTCGATAGTGCTAATCCACACTAACAATACAGCTTGTTTAGTTAGAGAAAGCCACAGCCCATCATGCATGAGGTATTAGCCTCCACATTCCGTGCAAAATGTTTGCAGTTCAAGACAACTGTACGAATAGAATGATCATATTTTTGCCACAGACATGGCATATTGAAGTTATTCCACCATTTCTCATGGACATACATGTATGGCAGGAAACATACTATTATAAATGGGAGATAACCCATTATTGTCAATAATTTCTAAGAAAACCATTTAAGACATTGCTAGTTAGCAATGTCTTTAATGGGTTTCTTAGAAATATTTGACAGTAATGGGTTATCTCACTCAGTACCTAGAATGGAAAAGTTTTAATCAGAACTGAAATAAGTTAATTGCTTCTTATATGAAATGCATCTAACAATATTTATTGAACTTTCTTTTTAAATTATCTTAGGTAAAGTTAAATACAAGTTAATTAGCTAAGTACAAATTAATCAACTTTGAAGGAAGGACAAGGTGAAAAATTTTTTCCCTGGGGAGCACCCCAGACCTCTCCTTTACCACTAATACCATACAATTTTACCTGCCAGCCGCCACTGGCCATGAGTATGCATCATAATGTATAAATTTATCCCTATCCCTCCAAAAGGCTAAGAGTAGAGCTAGGAGCAGAATCAGCAATTAGGGCTAGCACTGTATATTGTCTCAACTGTCTATATAATGTATACAGTTGTTACGAACAATACAGTCTTGCCAGTCTCACTATCATGTTTTCTAAATCTATTGTATCAAGTCATTTTGATTGATCATTTGCACTTATGGTCAAGTTACTGTTTATCACCTATCTCTTAAAACCAGAACAGTAAAAGAGCTTTAGTTAGTGCATTGCTGGCAAGCTAGAAAATGAATCTCTGTTGACCAGAGGGAAAAGCATGATTTCTGAACGCTTGAGACATTTTTGTCAAAAATCGCTTGCACACCTTGAAAATAGGATTGTATGAGTATGGAATGGGTATGGTAGGATATAAAAATGGTATATCTAATTTGAAATTCATGTATTTGATCACTTGCACAGAAAAATTGCAGCATCAGCATCATTTCAGACCTCCAAACTCAATAAAAAGTCCTTTCTCTCAACACTCAGATCAGAAATTTAAACTAAGAGTAAATGTTGTGCCTATCTTTTATCATGCACACTTGTAGCTTTTAAACTTTCAATAAGCATACCTGAGATACCAATGAATTGTGCCTTAGTCTGCAGTTCCATCGCAGATTGGAATCATATGATCATTATATCATATTTAACAAAAAAGCTACTGCTTAACGATAAAACAAATGAAAATCTTTGATGCATTTACATCCTATAATACATAAAAAGAGACAAGAAAATATCGATTTACTGGTGTTTCTAGAGATCCTGCTTCAGGAAGGGTGCTAATTTTCCTTTGAATATAGCAATTGTTGGACACGATCTAATTTCCCATGGAATGTAAATCTCTCCTCGATTAGCTTTGCTATTGAGGGAGTTCCTCCTTAAAGTGATTCCCATTGCATTGCAAAATTAATATGAAACAAAGTTTCTTTCATATTAATTTTGCATTCTTCCCATTTGAGTGGTAAAGTTGTCTGATATTAAACTTTGTTATATTTTATGTACGTTGTGTGGAATTCAAAAAGATAAACCTGATGCCGAAAACTCAACCTGAATGCTATTCCAAGTCTTTACTCCAAAATAAAAGAAATCATTTTTTAGAACTCTAGGTTCAACCTTGGAAACACTGAATGATGCGTGGGGAGCTGCTTGGTATCCTAGAAATTACGCCGCTGCATGTAGCATGGATTATCCATTGGATAGGCTATACATTTTGTGCCGCTGAGATTAATGGCCAGAAATACATGAAAATGCCTTTCCAGAAGAATTTTGTGCGGCTGGCGTAATCATTTTACAAGAATTGCGCGGATGCAACCCCAGCTTACAGCTGACCTGCGCTGGCGATAAATCCCCGCGCAAAGACTGGCTTCGGCCTATCGAAAACAGAAAAAGCTATCATCAAATGCAAACAGCTATCTACATTTGTAAAAAAAGTTCAAAGTACCTTATCCCATGATGATGCTATAAGGAAATTAGACGAAGTAGGACTAAATTTGACGGCAGTGACGCCATCTGCTGGCGGGTCATTCAATTTGAATTCGTTTGATGCACTGACCTCCGCCACCATCTTGAAAGTTAAAGATTTGAAACTGTGCATACACGAGAGCGAGGCTAGGAATTTGGTGGGGAATACTAAGTACAATGCATACGTTTTTCATTAACATATAGACATGAAATATCCTTTCCGACACTAGATACTTCGCTAACTTTGTCTATTTCTCATCTTTTGCAAAAATTTTTCAATAAAAAACATTGATATGCAATAGATACCATTTCGGGTATTGCATTTGCCTAGTTGGCTCTCAATCAACCAAAATATCCAATACTGTCTTGAACATGAATTGTCTTCCCTTGTATTTCTAAATTGCTTACATCCTACTAATTTAAGAACAAATTAAGAACAATTCAGCCTCAAAATTTGGGAAACATTAAGAACAGCCGGTCTAAGCCTCGATTTTACTGGTTCTTATATAAAAAGTGCGCAGAGAAACTTTATAAATTTCTTGAAAATTTTCAATAGTAAGCTAAATATTTGGTGCTTCAAAATAGAAAAGAGAAAAATTTTCAAAGTGTTTAGTTTGCAGGTTAAATAGTAATGTAACAGCAACTTTCAGGTAAGGTTAAATAGTAGACATTGATTGAAAATAATAGGAAAAAGAAGCATCAAGTAGTTTTACCTATAAACAGGGCAAGAACGAGCGTAGACAATTCAAGTTGGCTTTTTAATAAAGTTAGTATCAACAAAAAGGCAATCTATTGGATAATTAAATAAACGTACCAATGGGGAAATTGCCCACCAAGCAATCGAACCTCTCCTAAGGTACAGGGGCGGGTCTATAGGAGAAGGGGGTGTTGCCCCCAAAATGGCAATATTTCCTATAACAAATATTAAGTTACTATAACTTTGTATGTAGACTTCAAGATGAAATAACGCGTGATAAGCTAGTAACCATCTTTAATAATCTGATATTCAAAAGCGCGTGTTCCCGTATGTAATAGAACAGGGGTACAATGTATAATCATGACTGAGCATAGTATAACATAACACAACAACAAACAAGACTGTTCAAAAACTTCTCAAATGAAAGAGACAATAAAATGAATCAGATAGCCCCCCAAAGTCTAGATCTGGATCCGCCCCGTTTAGGTAGCTCATGATTCCCAAGTAGTAAGTGCCTTTTTGTTGATACTAATTTTATTAGAAAGCCAACTTGAATTGTCTACGCTCGTTCTTGCTCTGTTTATAGGTAAAACTATTTGATGCTTCTTTTTCCTATTATTTTCAATCAATGTCTATGATTTAACCTTACCTGAAAGCTGCTGTTACATTACTATTTGAGAGTGTGGCGCACCTGCCACTGTTCCCTTTGTAAAACCCTTGTGCGTCAATTCCCCATATGTGAAAATTTCTTAACAGATCCTCAGTTACCAACAGACGATGGGATGAAATGACCTAAAACATTTTATTTGCCATGCTTTTTCTTAGTCAACCAGGGCAATACATCTAATATCACTACGTTACAATATGATCCGCTAATAAAAGAAAAGGTAATAGTTATAATCACAATTATTACTCACAACACAGGAGCGTCGAAACGACTTTCAGAGTGGAGGAGGCCTGGTCACTTATTTCGGGGATAACTCCGAATTCAACTCATTCCTGTTGGCTGCAGCATCATTGTCAAAGCTTTTGGAATATGAACAAATTAAAATGGTCTTCTATGGTACTCTATTCTGCCAATGAGCACGAAAGAAACACAAAACTACCACTCTATGCAAAAAATGGGGACCAGTGCCCCCATCACCCTCGGTTTAGACGCACCTGCAACACCCAGGCTACTTACAACGCTAGTTAAAAGGAGAAATGAAAGCAAAAACCATTGTATTTTGAAGAAATGAGAAAAGAACTTCTATCTTTACTTAGATTTTAACTTGCTGAAGGCTAATGGTGTGCACATATATATAAGTGTAGCTATGAATTCCGCGATACAATGCTCAATTGCTCAATACCTGGGTGGCAGAGCTGTACAAAGTAATAGAAGAAAACGGCAAATAAACTACCATTTCATTCCTACAAGCCTGTTACGTGGTTGCGTACTCATCAGGGGATAATATAAGAATATATGGGTGGTTATATATATATATATATATATATATATATATATATATATATATATATATATATATATATATATATATATATATATATATATATATATATATATGAGTTGAAACCCTAGCATTTTCTAATCGAATTTGGGTGAATTAGAAAATTGATCTTGGCGAGAGGGACGAGGACAAGTTCCCCAGTCCCCTCGTGGCGCCGCCACTGATGTCTCCTACAGAGAACAAGTATCCTGGACCATCTGTATGTGAGGTAACGTGGTCCGGGGCGAAACTAAAGAAAATTGCTCGTGGAATGCACAAACCCAATTTGCTGTTAAGAAGACGCCGGGTCGGTCGAGCCCAGTTTGCCGACAAATAGGATTTTCCTTGAGCCATGTCAGCAAACAACGGTGACAAACACTATTGATATTCGGCAATTGTGCCAACAAGCTAAAATATTGTGGGTGCAGTACCCCGTACCCCCTATCGTACCATCCATAGCTACACGTAGCAAGTTCCATGCCGTTTTTATTTCCTCCATTTTGCCATCAGGTACTCAATCGCTGTTGGGTGGACAGTGAAGGAGCATTCATCCAAGGGGCAATTGGGACTCGAACTGTAGACTTTTAGCACAGTGAGCAAAAGCCTTGACCGTTATTCTGTCCCGCTCTATGGTATTATATACGTGCTTCTATTCTGAAACTAAATACACGGCTTTTTTAAATAAGCTATTCGGGCGCACAACTAGGTCCAATCCACGATAAAGTGCACACTAAACTTATTATAGAAGACAAAGCCTTGAAATACTGTTTTTCAGCTTCATAAGTGGAGGAAATACTGTGGGAGGTTTACTGATATCGTTGCACTGAAGGTCAAAAGTTCTTACTGCTGTTTCTTATCATGGCAGAGAAAGGAAGAGGGTGGTCGGGGACGAAACCCCCGGAAAAAGTTTGGGACCATGCTTTTTCCATGATAGAGAAGCGTCCTTTTTGAATAGAGAGGGTACAACAAATGGAAAACTTTGTTCTCTTGCTTAAAAGGGAAGGGGTGTAGACCCCCAGTGCCCCTCCAATAGTTACGCGCCTGCCACTCAATAAAGAACCTACACTTAGTTGGCTGAAATATTTAAAGAACTCATACTACTAACGAAAAAGACGTAAGGAACTTTTCAATTTGAAAAATGTTTATTACTGCAAATAATCAAGACGTAAGAAGACGGTTCCATTCAATTACAGCTAGAACTCGCAGATACATTTATAAAACTTCTTTTCTACCTTTTTTGCACTTTTAGCATTCCGTTCTGGTCATAAATAAAAGTAAAATTCAGAGTTTTGATGTTTTCTTGCTTTTGTACCATTTTTCAAAGCCCAGTGACACTTAGGGAACTAGTAAGGAGCTTTTAGTACTAGAATTTGATAAAAGAAGTCCTGATATTAACTACTTTTAGAACTTGGCCGTGAGCTAGTCTCCTTATGAAAAAAGCGTGTATTCCATCTCTCTATTGTACACTTAAGCAAACTATCAGACGGTGAAAACTCCAGATTCAACTTTGGACGGAAATAGTTTGGTGATGAAAAACTGTTTCACCTTCTTCAGATGTTGCAAGATCACCTTTCTTGTGTCGACATTGCCAAGTCCATATATGAACGAATTCGCTATGCAGTTCATCATGGCAAGAATGAAACTGAACGGCTTTATAGGCCCAAAGACTGTAACATCATTGATTATTTCGTAGAGGAAAAGAGAAGCCGTTGGCAACATACAAACTACAAACCCAACGGCGACAATACCAGATACTAGTGCCACTTTTATCTGCTTCTTTCGGGAATCGGCAAGCTCCAATTGAGCACCAAATGCTCCTGCAGGATTGACTCGCTTCAACTTTGTCTTTGCAAAGAAGAATAGGCGTGCTTGGAGAACAGAAACAGGAATTGCTGCAGCAAACGTGAAAATGATGAAAATGATTTGGAGTGCGGAGCCTCTTTTGATCATAGTCATTTCATCAACTTTGTTTGTGAGTACTTCTACAATACCAAGAATTGTCCCTATCAGCCATTGAATTATGGAGCCATACACAACTCTCTCATGTGTAAAGATACGATGAATATGGAAGCTGTGGATACATGCGATGTATCTTTCTACGGACATGGCGATGACTCCAAGACTTGATACAACAGTTGTCTGTATAATAATAAAAAGCTTTATTTCACGCATTACATGGCAAAGTGTTGCATCTGTTCCACTGTTAGAGACACTTGCAGTGAAATGACAGATACGAATAAAAAAGGGCTGCATCAGATCTGAAATCGACATCGAAAGCATGATAATGTGACGAGGCATTCCGAATCCAAGGTCTTTCATTAATATTTTGATCAATAGGCTGTGAAATGGCATTACACAAAGAAGAATGGTGTACTTATACCCTTCAACTTTATATTCAAAGCAATCATAGACCTTCTCATTGCTGCTGTTGGCCATCTTTATGAACACTCTTCTGTTTGCTCCTAAGTCTACTCAACTGAACGTAGCTTGAGGTGGACGAAATATATACCTTGCATGGACAGCTGGTAATGTTGCAAAACAGATGGCATCAAACTGAGTCCGGACTATTCTTCAATAGGAAAGATAAGAGAAAGATGCATCCACAAACTAGTGGCCGAAGTTGGAAACATTTATCGTCGTCTGTTCTTGTGATGTGCTGTCAAACCTCTGCACAACCAAGTCTAGAAGGATTGCTTCCAAACGATGAAGCCTTCAAATAGGTGTATGCTGAAAGAAAATTTAAGCAAAAAGTGCCCCCTTTGAGTTCCGAACATCGATTCTTCTTTGAACTGTAATTTATCAAAAATTCCTTGCCTATTGCGTGTGACACGTGTTAGATTAACTTTAACACACGCAAATGGAAAGGCGACGTTACTTATCTAACCATCAAAAATTGTCGTCAGTATAAGTTTAGCAACATTCTGGATTTTCCCAATGGTATGCCTTGGTCGGGTACCAGCATTTTGGCAAAAGGACTTTACATGTTCCAGGTGGATGTTCGCTCTTTGTGCAACACTTTTTAATTATTGTATTTTATCGAGTTCAGGATCTGACCAACAATTTGTTCTTTCATAAACAGGGAAAGAGCCATGAAAAATATTTTCGGTTACTAACCCTAGTAAGGACTCTCGTGGTTGTCAACTTGGCAACACCTTGCCAAAAATACGAGCTTATTGTCCCGATTATCTTTATCTCTCTACTTGATAAAGAATTGCTTAAACTGACAATCCGAGGCACCTCATCAGAACTATTGCGACTAGGATTGGTCTTTTTAAATCCAAAACTCTCGTGCTTCAAACTTTTCTAGCAATGAAACCTTTACAGTAAAATAAGCAGATCCTAATCAGATAGCCTGATAAAATGCACGAATAAGATGAGGGGCATCTTTTCGTGCAGTCGCCCAACGTTTTATGCAAAAAGAACAGCTGCGTGGATACATGCATGCAAATGTATATATAATTCCTAATTGAAGAAATTTTTCAAGGGAGAAAGGAAAGACTACAAGGCCATTTAGGAGCGTAGCTGGGAAATGCTCCATAGCTCCAGAAATGCGTTTAAATGCTTGAATATGTAGCTATGGAATTTGCTTTAAAATGAGCCCTGCTTCTTTGCGTGTACGCATTCTTTTTTTTATAAGAAACACAGGCACGTTTAAGAAACATAAGCACGTTAAGTTTCAAATTATAACTTGTAAAACCTGCTTTTGCTTGTAAATGTTTGATCAAACTGGAAAATAGAATGAATATTCATTTCATGAATCAAAAAACCTGAGCATCCTTTTTTTGAACCACATTTGCCTAATCTGGATTGTTATTGTCATTGGAAGTCTTTAAATTTAAGAAACATTTAAGAAGCATTTGAGGCTGGATTTGACGAAGGAGTAAGAAACATCCAGGCTGAAGCAAAATAGTTTGTTACTTTTAATAACATGTATAGTACATGTAAGCTGGTTCTCACATCCTCTCGCTGTCTTTGTCTCAAATCCTCCTTCTCAACAGTGTTTTCGGTTCCGAGATTCCAAATTACATGAACAACGAAAATATTTGTTTTCTTATGTTTTCCCTCATGCTTTGCACCTCCGTCCTATACATGTGTTGAACATAAATTCTGAAGAAAAAGACAAGATAGTGATTCACAGCATCAATTTTCAATCTTTTCTATCCATTAAGTGAACTTTTTGGAAAGCAAGCAAACTAATGATAGCTGTGAATGATCTTCTTCTAGACCCCCCTGGATTACGCAGGATTTGTGAATTTTTAAAAATATCTTGTCCTATGCAATCTTCTACTTCTCCTCTCCCTCCTACCCTAACCTAACTAAAAACAAAATCCACGTGCCCTAATCACGCGATACGTAACACTACGCATTTTTCGACAGGAGATCATCGTTATGTCATGTAGGGTATTCCTTCAAATAGAGTACCCCTATGTACTATCTATACAGTGTGAAATGGCTTGCCAGCTCAACATTCCCCCTAGGACCTTTTTATCGTCATGTTGATCCCTTCCGTCTCCCTCTGCTGCATTACAGAATAGTGACTGGCGGCATACTATATGACAGTTCCCTTAACCAGACACAGTTTGTGGTTGCTAGTGACAAAGAGTTTGTGGAGGATACCGAGGACTGCCCCGATCGAGCTTCTGCCGTAAGACTGTGAGGCAGCTGCAGCGATGACAGTGAGGGAACTAAACGCACGTACTGGCCAAGAAATAGTTCTGATTCTTAAGAGTTTCAGAGTCAGTACGGGCACTAGTGGGATTTGAAGAACACTATTATCCAATGAAAGCAAAATTATCACTATTGCTCATTTTTAGCGCGAGCAGAGGCAAAACTAGAGTGCTTGCATTGGGGGGGGGGGTGAGACGTAGTCGCCCGATAAAAGAACGTTGCCCATCAAATTTGAAAGGGCGTGTCATGCATAGAAGTCATTGAGACCAGAGTCTAAAATAAAAAAATTTATAGAGATGCACTTTGTTTTAAATGATGAATGTTTTCTCCGAAATTGGACTCACATGATGTGCATGAAAGAAACTAAAAGCCAACATAAATGCCACCTTACTGTTCTTCCAAGGGAAACTCTTTTGAATATCAGTAGATGACGAAAACTATAGCTCTGTAACAAATATATCCCACGAAAAGAAAAGAAGGGGGGTCTGGAAGCTCAGCCCCCAGAAAAATTATTGAAACCACTCCCTTTATTTTAGCTTAAAATGCATCTCCCAATACTAGAATAAATAGATGTGATCAATTTTTGAGAGACTCGGTAAACAGAAATGCCCCATTTTTTAGAGGCTCGGTAAACATATATGCCCTATTCACAACTTATGTACAAGTGGGCTCCTCCATCAAGCACAATTGCACAGTTTAAATATACAACTGATCAAAATGTTACAAGTAAGCACTAATTTTAGGCCTGGCATATGAGCCCAGGAGAAGCAGTAAGCATTGAGGGAAGCGCATCTACATGCCAAGCGCTCAAAATTGCCCGACAAATATATCAGCAGCCAAAAAAATTGCCCGAAAAGTTACTGATTTCTTATCATTGGGGGGGAGTGCGTCATCCCCACACCCCCAGGGTTTCACCCCTGAGAGCGAGCACTAGTCGATGAAGCAGGAAGGTGTCTAATGATAACAGAAGAGCGGCTTTTGCACAGTGTTAGGAGATAAGCAGAGGCAGTTCTCCACAATTATTTGATGCACAAGCTGCTCTGCAAAAATGAGTCGTGCATTATCGAGCAAAGTAGATCATGGCATCTGGTGATGAGATGATGCCTAATGTCTGGGGCAGTCAAGAAGCCAGCTTTCAAAAGAAGGAAGGGGGGAAGAAACCAGGCCAGATGGGTGTAGCAGCCACACCTGAATGTAAAGAGAATGCTAATTGGAAGCACAAGGAAAGAGAAGAGTTTGAGAGCTTCAATCACGAACCTTTTTATCACCACATCCTTTAAGTTGGATACAATGTAACCAATGCCCCTTATAATACTATAAAGGCAGGATAGGGATCTGGGGGCTTGCCCCCACCACAATTCTTACAAATACCTTTCCTACAACCCTGGAAAATGCCCCTTTGAAAGTTTTCTGGATTGCATACAAGGATGTCGCAGGAACCCTTTGGTTGGGCGTTGTAAGTTTGAATTTGCCTGAATGCATCTGGTTAGTAAGCTGATCTATTGTCATCGATCCCTATGTATTCCAATGTCTTAAAGCAATGTTCTTCAACTTTTAACATGCGGTAGGGGTTGGAGGGCAGGCATGGCTGTTCAAATTTGCTAGACTTTCAATGTGCTAGACATTCTATAGTACCAAGATCTACAATGGTTATGCCCGGAAAAAACTCTCAAGATAAAAGTTCTCAGAAGATTGGAAAACACTATTTTTAGATTGGGTTCTGCAAAGACAGTATTTCATAGAAGAGCCATTTTGCTAATATTTCAGCCAAAATGTAGAAAGTGTATTAGACATTCTTTCTTATCCAGTGTCTACTAAAAGGGCCCACCATGGTTGGGCTTGAAGAAAAAAGTTTCAAAACAAAAGTTCTGAGATGTCTAGAAAACGCTATTTTGAGATTGGTTGTAGCAAAGACAGTAAAAACGTCCAATACATTGGCTCAATAGCTGTACAAGCAGTATATAGCCTTCAACTCTTAAAAAATCCCCTAATTCTGACGATACAATTATTCAACTTTGCTTGAATTCTCTCAAGTTCTCAAATTTGGGGGTGTTACACCCCACACAACCCCGGTCTCTAAGCCCTGCTTGCATAAAGTGGTTATATATTGTATCTACAGACGAATTGGAAAATTTCTCCAGAAAAGGTGGGTTTTATCGATGAAAGCTTGTGACGACTTTTCTTGCTGTTTATGAATTCTACCATATACATATAAATATTGGAGTGCGCTTACAAAAGACAGCTACTAACACCATCTCTGCTGTTGGTTGTTTTCTTCAAACCTCTTCCTTCTGGCAAAAGTCAATCTAACTTTTTCGGACGAGCAAGAATGGGCAAGATCACTCAGTTGGGTAGGCCATGCCCCCGATGCTTCCTCCCGATGCCCCCTCCCGATGCCCCCTCCCGATGCTCCCTCCCGATGCCCCCTCCTGATGCTCCCTCCCGATACCCCCTCTCGATGCCCCCCTCCCGATGCTCCTTCCCGATGCTCCTTCCCGATGCCCCTTCCCTATGCGCCCTCCTGATGCTCCTCCTGTCTATATGGCTGATCAGCCGTCAATACTATCTGTAAGTTGTGATGATTGCTCAATTTCTCTCGTTACTACATGTTTCCACTTCATTTCGTGGCATCATGTGCCTACTGGCTACTAATTTTCCCATAGGCATAAGAAAAGTAACTGCGACCCTGCAGAAGATTGCTGCCATTACATTCCTTGATACTGGATGTCCTATGTCAATTATTTACTTTTTTATTTTTCGACAATAGTTAAACTATTTAGTGGGCGGGCAAGGGTGGGCAAAAATTTTCAACTGAGGGCACTGCCGCCCATGTTCCCTGGCTCGTGGCTCGTCTGGGAGGAAAGTCGAGTACTTAGTTTTTATACTCAGTCATAAAGACAAGGCTCTACTTTACGCAAATTGTTTATCATTACAGTTAAAATATCACTCTTATGCTAAGCGTTGTAAGCCATAAACCGGGACTTGCATATAGGGACGTAATACATTTCTGGGGAGGTGCCAGAGGGTTCGTACTGCGAAAATGAGATCTGTAACCAGCGAGTTGGCCACAGTGTCTTCTGTGGCCTTTTTTGAGCAACAGCATTTGGTCAAATGGTGAAAATATGCTCAGTCGGCAATCCTGTGTCCAGTAAGCTACCCTGCGCAAATACACTGTGCTGTCGTTTTTGCCCTGAGAAGTGGTAAATTTTTATGGTTGGGGGTGACTCACCCCCATGCCGCTCTTACGTTTTGTCCCTGTACGTATAGTTAAGGGAAGAAAGCCTGATTTCATTTTCATTAAACAGTCTGATAGCCAGAAGCTTTATACAACAAGCATAAGTAGCACTATATGTGAAAGTATGACAAATTTTACCACAAGAATCAGGCCAGTATGTTATAGACATGGATATGAAACTCTTCCAATCAATTTCATTGCGTTGTGATGGCACACCGAAAGTTTTATATACATATCTCCTCATCCCTTCACAGCGCATTTACCGGAATCTGAATCTCATAGAAAGGTATTAATCACCAGGTACGTAAATACCGGGGGTGTAGGAAAGTGTTACACCTCCCAATCCGGAAAATTCTGAGGCAGTCGTAAAGTCAAGCCTGTTTTGAAAAGCTTTCTCCTACATGGCTTTTGTTAAAAGGCTTGAATATTCCGACTGTCACAGATGTCTGTCCTTGTACGACTGTCATAGATATCTTCCGATGCTGTCTTTTCCGACTACTGCCTTTTTCCTAGTGCTTCAACCATACGGCTTCAAATAATGTTTCGAGCTCATTTGAGACACATAGCTTCCAGTTTTCACGAATGAATCTAATTTTTGCGAGTCAATCAGAAAAACTAGAATCTTTCGCAAAAACTGAAGCTATGACTCAAATGAGCTTGAAACGTTAGTTGGACTACACAGCTTTAGTATAAATTTGAGTACTCGTTGCTACCCTCATTCTCAAGTTCAAATGAACTACAGGCCCATGGACACTGGAGGTAATAGGCATAACCCTCTAATTGAACGAGGTTGTGTATGGAAGTGCTAATAACTATAATTTTTAGTCATTTTAGAGCTGCTTCTACTCCATCTAGCATCTAGGGGCATCACACCACAGATGTGTGGTATACAGAGATCTGGATTTTGCTGTGTGACGGCGAACTTAAATCTCGTAGAACTTCAGGCTGCAAATTAAAGAGTACGATCCTAGCACTTCAACTTTTGAATTCATTTGCCTTGCCACTGCAAAGATGATTTGCAAAGGCAATCCGGGGTAGATTGTCCTATATTTGGCATTATATATTGAGATTGTTTTGTTTGTAGCATTGGTGTACATGCATGCGATAGTAGAAAGGAGAATTCGCGGTAGCATTTTCTTTTTCGTTCTAAATCTTCAAAATTCAATAATACCAGTTTCTCCTTTCTCAGCATGAATTCTAATGGTGAAAACAAGAACATTGCAGCTTCCAAAAGAGAATTTTCCGATGCTTCAGAGGGCTTCTATCTCAAAATGTTTTCTGGGAGTGAGCCCCAGACCCCCAATCATTAACCTCTTCTTCTAAGAAAAAGTGTTCCTGGAATATTCAACAAGGTGAATATCAACAGCAAATAATAGCAAATCTTCATTAAATTAAGGCCTTCATAGAAAAGACAATAATTGACCTCTACCAGTCGGTAATTTTGAGTTCCTCAAACCCCCCTCCCAAATTCCCGTCAATTCATGTACCTGATGACTACGTCCAAAATATTCTTGCCACGGCCTCCCATACAAAAAAGCTACATTCAGTTTTTTTCCTGTGCCCACCCTTGTTGCCTATGCGCTCAGGATTAGGGCATCAATCATCCCCCCCAAGAGGTCACACCCACAAGAACCTAGATTCTCACAATAATAGGCATGTGGTTTCTTTTCTGCAATCCATCCAATCTTAAGCGCAAAAATGCACGATCTTACGTGACACTCATTCTACATTAATACCCACAGCGTGCTGACTTGCTACCTAATAGGACGTCTCTAACATAACACAAAGCGACTTTCTTTCTTCCATATCTTCACATATGGAGGCTGCAGAGTTTTGTTGTGTTTCCACCCCTGTTGCCTATGCGCTCAGGATTAGGGCATCAATCATCCCCCCCCAAGAGGTCACACCCACAAGAACCTAGATTCTCAAAATAAAAGGCATGTGACTTCTTTTCTGCACTCTATCAAATCTTAATGACTATAACTTTCATAAAGGGCAAAAGTGCACCATCCTACGTGACACTCATTCTACACTGATACCCACAGCTTGCTTACTCTCTACCCAATAGGATGTCTCTAACATAATACAAGTATTAGCAATGAACTTCCTCGTTACAGCCTCGTTATAGCCTTGCTACAAAGCAACTCTCTTTCTTCTATATCTTCACATATGGAGGCTACACAAAGTCCACATTTGCACCTGTCCATTAGAAACATCTGCAGGCTAGGAAATTTTATATTCTCGTTTGCGTTCTTTTGAGCAGATCAGAAATGTAAAACAGTCAAGTAAGACACACATAGTACATATGGCAAACGGCGAAAGCTCTGAAGTCCAACAATGCTTCCAATTTCATGCAAAAGGTTATCAGTACCTGATTTTACTTTTGGTGTTGCCATTCCACAGTTTGTTGATGAAAGTATTGGTGAAAGATCTTGGGTTTCAAATGCCTCGGCACATCATCATGTTCTCAATGTCGATGTCAGATTTAATTCAGTTACTTTTTGTATGCATCTGTCACTTCATTGCCAGTGTATCCAAGAGTGGCTCAGGCACAACACTCTGCCATGCAATGCTTGAAACAACTCTTTTTGTTGGTACACTAACCATCGTTGTATCAAGCCTTGGAGTCATCGCGATGTCCGTAGAAAGATACATCGCATGTATTCACAGCTTCCACATTCATCGCATCTTTACACATGAGAGGGTTGTATATGGTTCCATAATTCAATGGGTGATTGGAGCAATTCTTGCTACAATAGAAGTGCTTACAAATAATGCCACCAGAATGGCGACAATCCCAATTGGCTCTGCTTTCCAGGTCATTTACATTATATTCACGTTCGCTGCAGCAATTGCTGTTTGTGTCATCCAGCTACGTCTCTTCTTCTTTGCGAAAACAAAGTTGAAGAGAGTCAATCCTGCAGGAGCATTTGGTGTCCAGTTAGAGCTTGCCCATTACCGAAAGAAGCATATAAAAGTAGCATTGGTATCTGGTATCGTTGCTATTGGGTTTGTCGTATGTATGTTACCAATGTCATTTATGTTCCTCTACGAGATCATCAATGATACTACTGCCTCAGCATCTGCAAGAAAGGTTTGCCTTGCATTTGTATCGTCAAACTGGTTGGTCGAACCATTCATCTATGGAATTGGTAGTGCTGACACAAGAAAGATAATATTGCAAAATCTGAAGAAGGCTAAGCAGTATATCATGAGCAAACTATTTCCGTCCAAAGTTGAACCTGGTGTTTTCACTGTTAATGGAACTTATTGAAAGTAGCCCTGAAGCAAGAACTTAGCAAGAAACTAGTCTATGTGTACTATAATATAACATGGTGTTTGAACACATTCACATACTAATCTCGATTAGACAGTTGACTTTATGTAGATTGTTGCAATGAGGTATATTATGGTTGTTAACTGGGATGTATCAGTAGGATAATCATTTACTTATACCTAACATATAGTGTAGCGGAGGGTGATGGGAATTTCTCGTGTTGTGTTTAGATTATGAATATGTCAGCGTTATTTGCATGGTAGAAAATAGGAGTTAATATGGTGTACGTGCTAAAGAAGTCATATTGAAAATTACGAGATAACACTGGATGTACTCCATAGTATCTTTAGCGTTAGTGGTTATATGAAACTCTATTGTTTATCATTGTCTCCCTTTCTTCTTCTATATTAAATGCAGTATCATATTAAATGCAGTATAGAAGCAAAGGGGATAGAATGAAAGTTTTAGAAAAATTCAATGCAATGATATTAATATCTATGCTTACACATAGCTTTATAACGTCACATATACGTATGTCATGTCAGCTAAATCTTAAAATTTCCAGAACTTCTACAATGACTACTATTGATAAGCATATAGTCATAGAGATACTCCATTCAAATAATGACAAAGAACATATAGATCTATCTCTCCCTTCCTATCCCATGGCTATCAAAGCCAACCACGGCATGTCATCTATCAAAGTGAGAGCCAAAGCTCTAGAATTTCTTCCATTTTCAACCGGTACTATTTAGATATTCATAGAAGTTCAAAGACAAAGCAGATCTCTTCTGGTTCTCAATAACAAAACCATTGATAAGTGAATGCCTTTTAGCATCTTTAGTAACTATCGAGCTCTTTCTCTTCGATTCCTTTTCCTTTCATTCCATATACTTTGATGATGAACATTTTCATTTATAGTATGCAACTATGTTTAGAGTTGTAATGAGGCAAGAATACTAAATCTGTGTCCATAGTATTCGGGTATATATCAACATAAAATACCTTATTTACTATATGGGCCATCTTGATTTGGCTTTGTTTAATTTGGAATATTTGAAAGGGATAGCAATTCAGAAAGTGCGCATTTTCAAGGGAAGCTCTTTCAAGATTACGGATACTTCATGAGTTTATTAATAGCTTGTTGAATACGTTGCTCATGCACATACATTCAAAAGTATTGATTTCCAAAAGCTATCAAAAAAATTTGCTTCTTTTTGTGATTTTTTTATCAAGCGCACAGAAGATGTGCATAGCCAGAAGACCGTTCCCACATCAGTCAACAGAAACCCATGTCGTTCGCTATTTCTCAATACACAAGTAGAGAGAATTTGCTTTTGTAGCCAGTGGGATTACTGAGAAACGCAATTGAGCATGTGTTCTTTCACAGATAGAACACAATGTAATTAAACTTATGGTGATGCAAAGGTGGGCGAAACTCGAAATCTAGAACAATTCACAGCAGAAGCAATGGCGGTGCTTGCATGAAGAGACATTATCACGTCACATATAGTCCATTTAGTTAAAACTTTAGCATTTCAGGTACAACGAATTCTGTCTAATTTGAGCTCGTATAATTCAAATTTTTGCTAAATGGAGTAAAATTCTCCTAAAAGGCTCTTACAAACAGCTCCTATAACTCGAATTTCTGTAATTAGACCTTTATGCAATTTGAGCAATTCTTTCAGTCCCATTTGTTTTGTTTTGCATGAACCTTCTGCAATTGAACTGGTGATTTTAATACTTCTTTTCATTAAACTCTTGTAAAATCCATGCCATTCATATTTTTGCTGTTATTTGCTTGAGAGATATGCTTGAGAATATTACTTTATATGTAAAGAAATAATTACCAAGCCGAAAAAGAAAGGCATCAATAAATGACCACTTTACAAACAACTTAAAGACAAACGGCTGTACCTATTTTTGTGTTCTCTTTTTATTGGAAATCAAAATTAATTAATGAAAATCGCTTCTATTTTTATAAAGCTGTT
Organism: Cassiopea xamachana; assembly: GCA_900291935.2. NCBI lineage: Eukaryota > Metazoa > Cnidaria > Scyphozoa > Rhizostomeae > Cassiopeidae > Cassiopea > Cassiopea xamachana. The sequence continues at coordinate 3,183,667 of OLMO02000238.1, forward strand.
AGGCAACCTGCAATTATGTAGGTAATGGCTATAAAATGAGAATTTATGGATAAATGAAGCAAAATCCAAAGCTTTTTGGATAAACCTTAATAATGAAACATTTTCACAAACCCCAAGTAGGGCCAATTGCACAGGTTTTACTGTATTGTAAAATGGCTGTTATTGATGTATAAGGATTCTTCGTGTGACTTAAGATGGATGCTATATTTGCAGTGGTAATATGGTAGATTTCAGATTAAAGTCTTGTAATATTCAACTGACCCTGATTTGACATTGATACAAAATGTGCAACGATAAAGCATGGTGAAGTTGGGGGCTGTAATGCTGGACAACCTTTTGTAGCCATTCATGTAATCCTCTATTTTTTGACCTGGACACATAAGCAGAATTCAGAGGCCCCGGGGAAAAGAGAGAGATTAGACCCCCTGCGAGCAAAGCTAGCGGAAACGATTTAATGTGTAGAAAATAACTTTGGAAACTTACTACTGGCTTACTCTATGAGACCCACCAGACCTTGAATCATTTGGGCGTTATGAGGTCCTTTGGACCTTGAGGCCCTGGGGGCGATTTGCCACTCTGTCCCTTCTCAGCAGTAGTAATTAGTTGCGTATATGTATTGTCTCTTTGCTTTCTTGCAATTTCGACCCCATGATTCATGCTTTTCTTTTCATTCTTTTCATTCTTTCCAAGTTAGCCCTTCGTCTGCATTGAGACCGAAGGATTTCATCTAGCCCACACGTTTTATTACACTATCATTAAGTTCGAGCAAAAGGAGGTCCTTGATTTCATTTACTCTACGTGGTGACCTATAACCATAAACTCTGTTTTTTGGGGATTGGCACTTGGCTTATTTACCCTCAACCAATCTCTGAAATTTAACAGCTCCTTCTTGTCATGCTTGTGAGCTCTGTTATAGCACTAGATGCAATTGTTGAATTTGTATCGTCAGCATACAAATTCAACAATTGCATCTAGCGAATTTCATAGAGAATTTCATCGGTTAATTTATTAGCATTTTGTGATTTACAGTATCAAATGCCTTACTCAAATCCAAAAATATCGTCGCATTAAGCTTCTGGTTACGACCATTTCGATGTCACTATTCAGTACTATTTACTAGGGATCTAATAGTAGAACACTGGCATTTTGTTAGGATTCAATGTACTTTAAGAGGTATTTTGATTTTATACTTTCCTTTTTTTGTGAAGGGCCGCAGCGGAGGACTAAAAGGAGCATTGAGCTCTTGTTTCGGCCACTTCCGTTGCGCCTTCTCAGCATGCTCTCCCAATGCTTCCATTATATGCGTTGCATATGCTAGCAGATTTAGAATTGTATTGGAATTGCGAATTGAGTTGAGCAGAGTAGAACTTGATATAATCGATCTTGGAATAATCTAAATAGCTTCCATTTGATTTATTAAGTAGAATAACATTCACATCTAGTCCTTTTCTTATCCGATGCTGGCCCAATTTACAACATCTTTCAAATAATCTTGAGAAAATTGAAAGCACTGAAATTGAGCCAGATGGAAAGGTTCCAAACTGGACCATTCCAAAATTGGTACGAATGAGCCTTGCGTTTACAATAGCATCCTTTGAACCGTTCCATTTGGAAATGCTATCCGTACTCTTTTGGCTCTGCTGAAGGAACAGTTCCATTTGCAACCGTTCCGTTCGGTTTCAGTGTAAACGTGCAGAACCAAATGGAGCCGTTCCCAAAGAGAACGGATATGAAGCTATTTCATAATTTCTTCACCTTTGACGAAACTCTAGCAGCTGTAAAAGCTTCTTTCGCTTCTCCTCTTGAAAATTCGTCTGTTGTTTCACCGGGATAGGCCTCTATGAAACGATTTAATGGGTCACCATGCTTTGAACGGATTGTTTCCCAGTCCTGTACTGCTGCAGATTTGGCTGCCTTGTAGTCAAGAACGACTTTCAACAGTAGTCAAGTCTCTTCCTCTGTCCAGTGGAAAAGTTTTTTGCTGCTTGTCGTTGCAATTCTGTAATAAATCATTGTTAAATGGTAAATGGCGTGGTTAGCTGATTTTCGCGCGTATTGCACACATTCCTCCTCCACTGTGCCTATTTGCGGAACCACTTGGAACGTTATCACGTTTACACTTGAAGTTTGGACACGTTTGGTTCCAACTGGAACCGTTCCATTTTCTCAAGTGTAAACAGGGCCATCATTTCTCTTCCGTATAGGCCCAGGCCTACTACTGTAATTAACGCTAGAGCAATGACGTCCCTAGCTATATCTCATACATTCGCTCAAATTTCTAGCATATATCTTGGTGCCACCTTAACTTTATGGCACGAACCAGACCCTAAGGAATAACACCCATAAAAAACCAATGTTTTTGCAATAAAGAATATGTGAATTCAAGTTTTCCTTTCCAATTCTATACAATGACAACAATTGTAACTATCATAAAATGCAGAATCCACCATTGCAATCGACACAACTTCTCTACTCATCCTTCTCTTCTACCACTACTTACTCTCTCCTTATTCTGAGGTCCCTAAAACCATACATGTACTAGCAACGAACTTCCATTCTACAGCCTCGTAACAAACCGACAATCTCTCCAGATCACTACATATAGAAGCTAATCCCCATTCAATATTTCTACCTGTCCATTAGAAACATCTGCAGGACAAGAAAGTTCTTAAGTTCAACTGCGTTTCTTTAAGTAAATCAGACATGTAGAACAGTCAAGTAAGACACATATGGTAAATATGGCAAACGGCGAAAGCTATGAAGTCCAACGATGCTTCCAATTTCATACAGAAGCTTATCAGTACCTGATTTTGCTTTTGGTGTTGTCACTCCACAGTTTGTTGATGAAAGTATTGGTGAAAGATCTTGGGTTTCAAATGCCTCGACACATCATCATGTTCTCAATGTCGATGTCAGATTTCATTCAGATACTTTTTGTATGCATCTGTCATTTCATTGCCAGTGCATCCAGGAGTGGCTCAGACACAACAATTTGCCACGTCCTCCGTCAAACAGCTCTTTTCGTTAACATGCTAACCATCGTTGTATCAAGCCTTGGAGTCATCGCGATGTCCTTAGAAAGATACATCGCATGTATTCACAGCTTCCAAATTCATTACATCTTTACACATGAGAGGGCTGTATATGGTTCCATAATTCAATGGTTGATTGGATCAATTCTTGCTACAATAGAAGTGCTTAGAAATAATATCACCAGAATGTCGACAGTCACAATTACATCTACTGTAAAAGTCTTTTACATCATTTTCACGTTCGCTGCAGCAATTCCTGTTTGTGTCATCCAACTACGTCTTTTCTTTTTTGCAAAAACAAAGTTGAAGAGAGTGAATCCTGCAGGAGCATTTGGTGCCCAGTTAGAGCTTGCCCATTACCGAAAGAAGCATATCAAAGTAGCACTAGTATCTGGCATCGTTGCTATTGGGTTTGTCGTCTGCATGTTACCAACATCATTTATGTTCCTCTACGAGATCATCAATCATACTACTGCCTCAGCATCTGCGAGACAGGTTTGCTTTTCCTTATTAACAGCAAACTGCTTGGTAGATCCAATCGTTTATGGTCTTGGCAATGTCGACACAAGAAAGATGATATTGCGAAATCTGAAGAAAGCTAAGCAGTATATCATGCGCAAGCTATTTCCATCCAAAATTGAACCTGGAGTATTCACTGTTGATGGAACTTATTGAAAGTAGACCTGAAGCAAGAACTTAACAACAAGCTAGACTATGTGTACTATAATATAACATGGTGTTTGAAGACATTCACATACTAATCTCGATTAGACATTTGACTTTATGTAGATTGTTGTAATGAGGCGTATTAAGGTTGTTTACTGGGATATATCAGTAGGATAATCATTTACGTATACCTAATAGATAGAGTACTGGAGGGTGATGGGAATTTCTCGAGTTGTGTTTAATTCATGAATAAGTCAGCGTTATTTGCATAGTAGAAAATAGAAGTTAATATGGTGTGCGTGCTAAAGAAGTCATATTGAAAATTACGAGATTAAACTGGATGTATTCAATAGTATCTTTAGCGCTAGTGGTTATATGAAACTCTACTGTTTATCATTGTCTCTCTTTCTTCTTCTATATTAAATGCAGTATTATCTCATCTATTTAGTATTTTCAGCACTTTGCTCCTTGAAAACGGTAGATACTCAATAAAGAATAGAAGGTTATGAGGAATGGACGGACGGCTTGTATGTGTGTTGAAGTTGATCCATCTATTTAAAGTTCAACTTGTGAAAACGAGGGGAAGCCTGTGTCAGTCTCAAAAATATTAGTTGGTCTCTGCATATTGCAGTAGAGAAGTTAATGAATTGCTAGAGTAAAGTCTACCATTTTAATTGAATTCATATCAAATCAAATTGAATTGATAGATAGGTAAATATGATAGAGGGCATGACGTTGTCGGCTTTGATAATCTCTAAATAGGATAGAAAAGCGTGTTCTTTGGTAGCTACATATGCAAAGCTCTGCAATTCGCTCGTGGGAATGGTCTGCTGGCTATACAAATCTGGTACCTGCTTCAGTTTCAATTCACACAATGGAAGCAACATATTGAAGTTTGATATATTTGAGGAGATCGATGCTACAGAATCTTTATGTTAGAATCAGATATGCCTGCATTGTGTTTCCATATTATTTATCAATCCTTGTTGTGATAGTGAATACTGTAAATTATTTTTTAGCCCCCTCGCATTTAAGCCTCCCTCTCCAACTGGTCGCGTTTTCTAGGTTAAGAAATTTGTTTAGCCTCGCTCTCTAGCAATTTCCTCTAGAATATATTGAATAACCAATTTGCTCCTTTGTCCACACTCTCGGCAGCCATGTTGAATTGTACCAAGCAAAAAGTAAGCTTAAAGGAAGTATAGAAACCAACTCTGAATACGTTTCATTGGCAATCATTCCCAACATATCAAGAATCAATGTCATTCATTAACTTATTGCAGATAAAAACGTTTCTGTATCAAAGATTACTGCAAAGTGGTTCAATCTTTAAGTACGAGGTTTCAAAGATATGTTTTTGGAGTATTTGAGCCTACTTGTTCTGCCAAAAATGCCATCAAGGCAAATTTCTACAAATACTTTGCATTATTGTGCATGGTCTTCAATGGTATATCCAGACAGAGAGCAGTAATTTAAGTTTACCCTAACAAGTGTATACTTGGCAGCCATATCTTCATTTGTTCCAGAGAATCGACTATTTCAATAACACTCTCGTCGGGCATTTTCCATTTTCATGGAGTTGCCTTAACATTGGCATCAATTTGATTCCGCAGGAATAGTAGAATGTTTGGTTATTGGCCTCAATAATGCATTCTAGAAAATCTGCAATCGGGGGCCCTACTATTCGGTGTCAAAAAGTAATTAAATAATCGAAAAAATAATAAATAATAAGTAATTAAATAATAATTAATTAAGTAATCAAAGTGAGATAATTGAGAACATTGTTGTAAGAAGTTTCAATATTTTTGGAGGCTCATTTCAGGATTGGGGCTGGTACCAATAGCCTTGTCAACGCCCTTTCGTGATTGACCTACCTCACTAATACATTCTAGAAAATCTGCAATCGGAGGCCCCCCCACTAGTATCAGAGGAATTAAATGGAGGAATTAAATAGAATCAAAGTGAAATCATTCAGAACACAATTGTAAGAATTTTTATTGTTTTTGGAGAACATTCACACCCAAATGCAACCCAAAAGTTCTGACAAAGCATGGGTCGATTTTCCATAAGTCATTTAAGATACGTTTTCTTCTTTTGCTTGAATTTTTCGATTCAAGTGGATAAAAGATTTGCATAGCAGGAACAACATTCCCACATCAGTCAACAGCCCATGCCATACACACGATATCAAAAAGGCCGGTCGCAAAAATTTCCTTCAGTAGCCAGGGGGATGCTCAAAAACATATGATTCTGCATATGGATCCTCAAAGGAGAAAAGTACTCTGACACAAAATAATATGAATCAAAAGGGATAGAATGAAAGTTTTAGGAAAATTCACTGCAATGATATTAAGTTCTATGCTTACACATAGCATTATAACGTCACATATACGTATGTCATGTCAGCTAAATGCTTAAAATTTCCAGAACTTCTACAATGACTACTATTGATAAGCATATATTCATAGAGATGATCCATTCAAATAATGACAAAGAACATACAGATCTATCTCTTCCTTCCTTATTTATAGTATTCAACTGTGTTCAGAGTTGTAATGAGTCAAAAATAGTAAATCTACGTCTATGATAATTAGGTATATATATATATATATATATATATATATATATATATATATATATATATATATATATATATATATATATAATTAGGTATATATAGTAACATAAAATGTTCTATTTATTATTTGGGTCATCTTCATTTGACTTTATTTAATTTGGAATATTTAAGGAGGGCAGCAATTCAGAAAGTGCTCATTTTCAGGGGAGACTCTTTCAAGATTACGATCACTTCACGACATTACTAATAGCTTGTTCAAAGCATTGTTCATGCACATTCATTCAGAAGTATTGATTTTCCAAAAGCTGTTAAAAAAACTTGCTTCTTTTTGTGAATTCTTTTAATCAAGCGTACAGAAGATGTGCATAGCCAGAAGACCGTTCCCACATCAGTCAACAGCAACCCATGTCGTTCATTATTTCGCAATGCACAAGTCGAGAGAATTTGCTTTTGTAGCCAGTGGGATTACTGAGAAAACGCAATTGAACATGTGTTCTTTCACAGATAGAACACAATGTAACTAAACTTTTGGTGATGCGAAGGTGGGCGATACTCGAATTCTAGAAAAATTCACAGCAGAGGCAATCGCGGTGCTTGCATGACATGAAATTATTACGCCACATATTGTCAAGAAAGTTGAATGGTTATCAAGTTAGCCAAATGTTCAGCATTTCATAAATTTCTTAAATGGCTGTTATTGATGTGGAAGTACGGTTTATTTAGTTGTGAATTGAGATGTTTGCTTTATTTGTAACAGTAATATGGTAGATTCAAATTTTTGAATATTCAACTGATCTGTTTGTGTTTGGACACTTAAAAATATTTGAATAATAGAATAGACTCTCCTTAATTCTTAATAATCAAATAGTATATAAATGAACCTGGTTTGGGCATCGATACAAGCTGTTCAACACAGAAGCTTGGTGAAGTAGGGAGCATTAGATATTACACTCTCCACTTTCTGCCAAAGCTGTCGGTAGCTATTTGGCTTGTCCGTTACAAGCCAGGGTAAAGATCAAAGCTTGTGGGTAATATGCAAATGTTGCGAATGTTGTGGGTAATACTTGTCAGTACAGTCAGTACAGTACTTGTCAGTTCTTTTGCTATATCCCAATAGCAAAGCCTCCTTCTGCGCGTTACTGGTACTCCATCCATTTAATTTTCCACTCTTTCTATCTGGTCCTATGAGAAATTTTCTGATAACACTGAACTACCATGCTCACGGAATAAGCTTGAACAAAGTGTCATAAAACAAAACTTTGCTGTTTTCTGATATTTTATATGAACATATGGAACATTGGAACATATGAAAAAGAGTGCAATATACAAGTAACAGTACTAATAAAGGTGTTACCAATTTTGATTAATGTTACGTAAACAATCAGGATCTAACTGGGACAACTTGATGTACAACATTAGACATGTAACAATCTCCATTGGAACACCAATGCAACAGTGACTTTTTATCGTCACAGTTTTGCACCATGCAAAATGCAAACTAAGAATTGTTAAGCTACAAGCTCCTTCTTTCAGTTCCGTTGTTTGATAAACTATTGCACAGTGAATATTACTGATTCAACTTTGGATAGAAATAGTCCTATGGTGATAAACCATATACTTTCTTCAGATTTCGCAAGATTATCTTTCTTGTATCCGCATTGCCAAGTCCACAAATAACCGGTTCCACCAAACATTTGCCGCTGCCAAAGGAAAGCTTACCTTTTTGGCGGATGTTGAGGTATATACTCATGCAGGAATGACTCTCTTCAACTTTGTTTTTGCAAACAGCAAGAATTGCTGCAGCGAACGTGATAATTATGAAATGATCTGGAAAGCAGATGCAATGATGGCTGTCGCCATTCTGGTGAAAATATTTGTAAGCATTTCTATAGTGGCAAGAATTTTTCCAATCACCCATTGAATTACGGAACCATATACAACCATCTCAAGTGTAGAGATGCGATGAATGTGGAAGCTGTGAATACCTGCGATGAATCTTTCTACGGACATTGCGATGACTCCAAGGCTTGATACAACTTGTTTCACGCATTGCATGGCAGAGTGCTGTTTCTACTCAACTCTCGAATACACTAACAATGGAAGAACAGATGCAGGCAAAAAGGGGCCAAATCAAATCTGCTATGGGTATGGAGAACATGAAGATATGTTGAGGCATTCTGAATCCAAGATCTCTCATGAACCCCTAGAGCAGAAATGCACCAGTCAAAATGAATTCCTACCCCAGTAGCAGATCTATAGCGGGTTTACCTGGTTCGAATACCCGGTCAAAGTTTTACAAATTATTTTCCGAGTGATGATGATTATTATTTTTTCAAATCTCTACAAAGTTCCTTGCAATCCCATTTCAAGCATGGAGCTGAACACAGTACGGATTCTTGGCACCTAGCACATTCCTTTCTCTAATTACAATTGAAAGGATACCAATATATCAAGATTTACAAGCTATAGACGGAAAACTAGGACAGGTACATAGTAGCTTGCGAAAGTACTTGTATCTTTTACTAGGGTGTCCCACATTTCGTTATTAGGTGTTTAGACGCACGTTGCTTGTAGAAGGCTGTAGAAGGCTGTTTCATATCGCTTTGGTATTAGCTATTTGGACTCTCAATGATTGCAAAAGATTGAAAGGGCTGTTTCATATTAGTTAGTCAGGGGCTCGACTATCCCCCGCCGTATGGGACAAAAGTCTAAAAAGAAAATATATAAGATGACTGTGTAGTATATATGGTGTACACACAAAGAACATACTTTGAAAGAACAAAGAATCCCCCCTGCCTCATTTCCAAGTGTACCTAACGAGAACGGTTCTCAGTGTTTAGAAGAGAAGTTTTTGCGTTTGGTTCCATGCGAGACCCACTTTCTAGGTGGACCCGTTCTGGTACGGCTGGCGGTTCTGTATGGAAGGGTTCAATCAGTTCCCGTGTAAACGATAGATCTATTGGTACCGTACTGGTACGGTTCCACCTGGAACTGTTCCCGTGTAAACGGGGCCAAAGATTTGATTAATCGTTCGTACATCAAATCGAATTGAATGATATTTCAAAAGAATAAATGTCTCTCGTGTCACTCTGCTCTCCTTTTCTCTTTTACATTACAAAAGCATGAATTGAATTATGACGATTCCGTCAGATAATATGTAGTTTCGCTATATTTTGGGAATGGCGGCCTGGTATTCGACTAAGGTGCGATGAACATTTTTCAGATATTTCATCACGATTTTCTGGGGGTAGCTAGTAAAATTCAATCATATTGTAGGGGATACTATTGTAAATCTTGATAAAACACACTCTATAGCGGGGTTCACCTTTTTGGGGTTCAGGGCCAAATTTCCTATAGTGGACTCTTGCTGGGGCCAGAAGCAGGGGCGAAACTAGTGGTTTTCTTTAGGCGGTGTAGAAAATTTTTCCCTATATTTTAGTGACTGCCCCATGAAAATTTCATTGAGGGTATTCTTGATAAAGTTGTTTCCAAATTGTGTTTTGTGGTTTGGGAGAAGCGTATTTACACTGCTTTGTGAGGAAACTAACCATGAAGTGTTAGTGAAGTGTTAGTAATGCATAGAAGAAATCAGGAGAAAAGGGGGGTCTAGGGGATTGCCTCAGGCCACATTTTTAGGACCACGTCCTCTAGAACGTAGGAAAACGCCTCTTTTCAAAACAGAATATTACTTGTTTTGATAATTGAAATCTATTTGGAGAAGGAAAACTGATCCCTCAGATTGACTTCATTGAATTTTGCTGACTTGGAAGTAGAAAGGGAAAAGTTCTGCCGTTCTTTCCTTTTGCTGTCAAATGTTTGTACGTCAAGATCAAAAAGTGGGCGTGGGCTACATAGAATGCACTGAACACTATGTCACCAGAGTCCAGAAAAAAGTTAAACCTTTCTCCGGCAGTAACTTCTTTTTGTATAACCTTGTAATAAAGCATCGATGTGAAGTTTCCCATATTGTCCTTATATTTTCCTCATGCCAAATCACCTGATTTATATGCATCAGAATTTTCCTCAAGCCAATTTTTTTGTACAATTACTGAGCCTTCCTCAAAACTGGCACAAATTGAAGAAATCTTCTTCCGGCTCACAGCCGTGGTGCCGTGACTTTTACTGGACTGTCTGTCACTACGTTGAAAAATTCAAAACAGAAAATTTTGTTGTTGTGCATGATGATAAAATTAAAGCAACAATATTTTTGAGAAGCGCCAACTATTGCTCGTGCATAGCCCGGGCAGTGGATGTTATCAAATAATATCAGACAACACACTCTTACAAAACAGTAATTTTTGTCTTGAAAAAGTCTTTTGACGAAGTGGGAATTAAGAGATTACGTCTTAGTTAATTATTTTGCCCGACATTTCACAACATCTTGCTTGGCATTTGCCCGACAAAATACAAGTTCTCGATGCTTAGGGGGTGCCACACTACACACACCCCTACACATACACCCTAGAAGTACAAATTCCTTTTTTGCGAAGTGTATTTCAGTTTGGGGTCTGTTGTGGGAAAAATGAAATGGAAAGACTGAAAAGATCACAAAATGTAAAGCATTGGCACTTTGTCAAAACAGCATGTTACTTCAAAAATAGGTGCAATTTTTCCGCAAGCACTGTAGCCGGATTAAGTAGTAATTGGGGCAAGTACTTGGTGACCTCTGCTCTATAGTGTTCTTTTAGTTTTGGAGTAACCTTTTAAAAAGAGTCTTAGGAGCCATTCAAATATCACGTCGCGCAAGGGGGTGGGAGAGTCCTTTGATTTTTGTGACAAAGTGTGACAAGGGGTGGGTGGGTTGTTTTTGCAGTGTGATGTCACATTTTTTAAAGAGCTCAATATTTAGCACAGTTTGCTTCATAATAGCAAGTCTAGCCCCTATTTTAGGAAAACATTTGGCTTCACGTCGAAAAATAATCTGGCAATCCTATTTTAATGCCATTTTGAGGCCAAAAATAACTTTATAACACATCATTACGAAAGCAGAAAAATGTCCTATTGAAATTCATAATGTGATGTCACACATTAGGGGTTGGTGGATAATCTTGAATTTGTGACAAAACGTGATAGGGGGTGGGTGGGTATCTAAAAATGCCAAAATTAATGTGAAGTAATATGTGAATAGCCCCTTATCACAAAAACCCAAATTTCAAACATTTATCAAAAAGTGATCAATTAACGGTACAGGGCAGTAAAAAGTCTTCGCGGTGCCGGATGAAACTCTCAACGGACCGTACGTTGCCCATGCATGTTCGATTTGTTTGGTTTTGCTGGATTTGTAAAAAATGAGAACTGAGCATGGCCAAATAATATAGATGTCAAGCCTTATTCAAAACGATATTCCAAGGGTCAAATATTTGGTGTAAACAACATTGCTAGGCCATTGGAAAGATTAATTTTTTAACATTGGACACTCCAGATTCAATTTTTGATGTAAATAGTTTAATGATGACAAAATCCTTCGCTTTCTTCAAGTTTCACAAGATCATCCATGTCTGAAATTGTCAAGTTCATATATGAACGGTTCGATCAAGCAGTACCAAAGTTCCATTTCAATGCAGCTATTTCAAAGCATTGAAGAGGGGTTCTAGAACAAAATACAGCCGAACGCTCAATAATTCGTTAGGAACATCGAACTTCTTTTCAACTTTCCTCTAAAAGTCTATCATTTTTGGAGATAATTCAGAATTGAAAGCAGAGGAAAAATTTTTTCCCATTTCGAATCATTTTTCCGAATCAAAAGTGCCTATGTGAGATATCCAGCTTTTGTTAGGCGAATGCCACCCGAAATCGCAGGGGCAGGGCTTTTCTGGTAAATAAACTAGGATAGGTAAGACAAAGGTATTGTATAGTTCAAGAAGGATAGATAAATCACGAAATATTTTCGGCCTAAGTTTCGAATCTTACGCTCGAATGATTATTTTGTAATGAATTTCTACCTTTATGAATTGTTTGTTTTGTTTACTTCACTAGCTCTTGTGGGTCATTACGGATGTTAGCAAAATTCTCTCTGCATTCGCTTCCGCGTTCGTCTGTAAAAGGAGATGGATTGTATTGAAGTAAACTAAAGGATTTAGTAGCCAAAGAACTTAACAGGTCATCCTCTATTCAAAGCAAACGTGTGCCCTTCATGTGAAGGCCTGTAGCTGTTTTTGCGAATTAAGCGGAACTGTTCAATGATAAATAGGCGAAAACTGTGCATGGCAAGATAAGGATTGATGCTAGAGATAACAACGAGCGAGAGAAAAACTGCAAATAGCGAGGAAGTGCAGCCACTTTAGAGATAAAGGAATAAAGAAATATTGCAAGTATGTCACTTACTTGGCCTCAATTGTATCAACATCGTCCTGGCCGCAAAATAAGCAGGAGTTCAGCTACGGAAGAAAAAGTCAGAGAGGAGTCGCGTTTCTTGTGCCACCGTTATCTCTCACGTAAGATGCGACGGTCGGGCATGGCAATAGGGTCTGCAAACTTAGCCAACATGAAATCTTTTAATCACAGGACAGATGAACACGCGACCCTTGTTATTTGTCAGATGATAGAAACGATGGAGACGCTTTACCCTGAAACATTTAATAACGTAGCGACCAATATGCATGTGTCTAGTTTCAATGAACGTCTCCTATGTCAGGACTTTAGTAGATTCGTCAAAGCGCTCTTCATAAATGGAATAAAATGGCCGTTGATTTTAGCGTATTTTGCATTTTGTGGAGGCCTAGCAGAAGAATGTGTACGGCATGGCAACGCTCGACTGATTGCTTCTGTTATGAATTGGAGCGATTGCTACGTGTCAATGCATCTAGCTACGTGGATTAAAGAACAGGGCGGCTGGGTAAGTACTTTATATTTATGTATAGAGCTGAATTTTGATCAATTCGTTTGCAACCAAGCTTTGGTACAAATCACGCAAAAAGCAGAAATAGACATACACACTTTATTTTATAAGAATGAAGTTTCTAAGAATATTAAGGCTCAGAATCGCTGAAATTCAAGAATAGTGCAAGGCTAAAGCTACATCGTGACTTTTAATTTTTGAGTACTCGAGTTGTAGATAACCATCTGAACTATCAATACAATATTTATTATTATGCCCCTCTTTTCATCTGCTTTATGATGAAGAAAGACATCAACAAAAAGTTGAATATACTCCTTTCGTTTCCAGACTAAATTACACCTCTGACAATTCAGAATAATCTAAGGGTCAAAACAGATAAGAATTAAAAATATTGAGACTTCGTATTCCTATAAAAATAGTGTGCAGCATCACAAAAATCAATGTAGGATGTTTACGAGAAAGAGGACTTAAAAAAGTGATTAAAATGACTTTCTCGGGCGGAAAAAGTCAAACATTTTCTAACTCTCGATTCGCTCAAATCTACGGAACTCTTGAAAGTATCTGCATGTGGACAAAACTCTGCCAGAGAGTGGGTGAAAACTACTGTAGAAATAAAAATGTAGGCAGGAATACTTGATCCTTGTTTGAAAAATGCGCTTATTTGGAAACGAAAGCTACTTAACTCTGGAAGTATTAGTAAAAATTAATAGAGCGAGAAAAGAAATTAAGATTCAAAGACAGGCATTCGCTGGTTCCTTTATTTATACCATGGAATCACAAAACGTAACAGGATAAATTGATTAGAAATGAATGACTATTAACGAAAAAATTTCCTCCTTAGGCCGGCCTTATTGAGTACTTTCGAAGGACAGGACAGATCAATGAGGCCGAAAATGGAACAGGAAATTTGACAAAATTCAGTGAGAGAGTAGCAGGCTCACTCAAATACGCAACGCAGAGGCTGAGAAAAATGGTTGTATTTGGAGGAGAGGACAATCACATCCGAGCAATAGTGATTACATGTACATTAGTATTTATCATGCTATATTGTATTGTAACGTTATCGAAGATTCTGCTGGGAGCATTCTCTGTTTAAATAATGTCGTAAAGAAGGGGAGAGAGAGAGAGAGAGAGAGAGAGAGAGAGAGAGAGAGAGAGAGAATAACGTTCTATTTCTTTTGTAAATACATAAGTTTCTTACTTAGTGAGTTTTTATCTCTTTATTCTACGAAACAGTTAAGTAGTTCAACATAGCTAATCCAAGCATGCTGAAATCGAAAAAAAATGGTTAACTCAAAAGAGAACAACCAAGAACAATCACAGCTCATATTTATCACAAAATTAACTAAACATGACAGAATTATTTTGGTTGAAAGTTTAAGATACAGTCGTAATTTGAACAAGCACAGCGTGCAGCCCAGAGGGTATTCAGCGTCATAGCAAAATTCATAAATGGCCCAAAATTATCAGCGCATTTCAACAGAACCCTAAAAATACCAGCATTCTGCTTATGAGAAACAAAAACATGGCAAAATCAGCAAATTATTGTGAAGATCGGTGAGTTATTCAAGAGGCTACATAGGCAAATTGTAGGAAAATAAATCAACGGTATGGCCCAGTTTGCTGCCCCGATCGATTGTATCCAGAAAGAAATGCAAAAGCATCAGATTTTGAACATTTCAGTACCTAAAAAAGTATCAGACTTTAGTTTGCAAACTGCTATAACCCGGAAATATCGAAAAGTGAAAAGTCTTCACCCGAAGTATTGGACTTACCTCCCCGTATGCTATAACGTTGAGTGTGCCCAGCATTAGTGGTAAATTTGGAGTGTATCAATAAATGCATTGCCAGTGATCAGTCCTAGTTGGTCATATTTCCTAGCTAGGGCCACCGAGAGATTATAGAAGCCTTGGGGGCAGTTTGCTTTTGCTTCCTTCTTGGTGGCTCTGCTCTCAAGCTTTATAAGAGCATATTTGAGAGAATTTACCAAAGTGTATATAGCCCCAGTTCAAGGGCAGTTAATCAACTATCAATACCTAGTAGCACTCAAGAACATTTACTGCAGATCTTATTTTTGGACAACACGTCACAAGAGAAAAACTAGCTCAAGTAAAATTATGAGGTTGGAAATTACACGAATACTTTATTCTCTAAAAAACTACAACCAAGTTGATGTTATTGTTGACTAATTTAGATCAAACAATGAAATAGAACACTTGAATTAAAGGTCTTGTGATAACTAAGAACGTCAAGGTGAATGTCAATTTTTTCGGTTCGTTACAGCACCATATACTCTCTAATATGAGACGCTATTTCAAAGGAAGAAATTCTCGCGTTTTTCGCATTTTCAGGCTAAATCCACTAACGTTTATAATAATAATGTTTTTACACGAGGTATACCTTCAGCTAACAGAAACACTAAATATCAAATCGAAATAAATACTTAACCCTATAAATGAGCGCTGATCTTCCAGGTATTCGTGTTTTAACTTCTGAGTCTAGCCCTTCAAATATATTTTCAGTTGTTTTTTGAAACTATTTTCGGTAGGTAGTTCACGTAGCTCAGCAGGTAAATCATTCCAAGCCTTCAGGGCTGAGAAATGAAATCTTTTTTTGCAAATTCAGTCCGATATGTCGGTATCTGCAGATCCCAACAATGCCGTGTATTATATTTGGAAACCGAGGATCTTGGGAGGAATTGGTTGAAAAATTTTCTGGGCAAAGCTTGTTCATAATTTTATAGGTCATAATGTATCGTAACGGAAGATATTTTCTACCTTTAACCAGGAACGAGACCAATTATCTTTAATCATTGCATTTTCAATTATGCAGCAAACTCGATTTTGAAGACATTGGAGAGCTATTATCTTTGAATTGTTCAAGCTAACAGAATATTCTCCAAAAGTTCTATAACAGAATATTCTCCAAAAGTTGGAATTTGCCGAAATTTCGCACAATTTTATATTACTTCTCTATAGTACACATCGTAAAATGCATGAGTTGAAAAGGGTCAGTTCTAAAGGAATTCCGTAAAGAGGTCTTGTCGTCAAACGCAAATCGCGAAAATCGCAAATAAAGTCTGGGAAAACCTTGCTTGTTAATGAAAAGTGGCTCTATTCCTGCGAGTTATTTTACTTTTATCGTCAAAGCTACTTTTCAGGACTTCCGCGGTATTTTACCGCGCGAGAGTTTCCCGTGAACAGTCTCATATTTAGCGTATGATCTAAGGCTTACGAAATGAATTTAGGTCATCGGATTTAAGCCGGAAAAAACAAAGCCCACAAATGAGTGATAACTACAATGTACTCACAGTAATCCGATTATCAGACATCTTTTAGGCATTAAATGGTATGAATAAAACATACTGTTTGAAAACAAAAAATGCTATCTGTGTATTAAAAGCATAGAAAATATTACAATACATATATAACAACTGTCAGCTCTTTAGAGACTAATATAGCTGTGGCGAAGACAGTGCGGAGTCGTGAGTATCATTGAAGACACTGGCGTAAGTTGTTTTAAGGAAACTAACGTAGTTTTGCATACTTCGCGTGGATGAATTCGCTTGCTCCAGCCTGTCCCGCATGTCTTGCAGGCGTGAGTTGAATTTATGCTCCGCCTAAGAAGAATGCAGAAAAAGTAAATCAAAAGCCTTTTTGGAGAAGAGTCAATTTGAAACAGAGCAACAAGAAACGCTGTATACTCTATGGATAACAATCATTGACAAAACTTTTTGGTGAAGAAAAGCAAACTTTTTAGAAACAAAGTACACATTTTGTTAAAGAAAAAAGTTTGTAAGAAAATGAGGCTCAAATGGTTAAAATCTTAAGGAAGTCATAAGAAAATCACGAGGCGCAATTTCCAACATTTTAAAGTTGCTTTTACCGGCAAAAAATTGATATTTTGTAACTATTGCATTCAAAATGTTAAAGATGGAATTCAAATTTGAGTATACAATATTAATAACGACTGTGTAAACCATTTTAACGAGTTTACTTCAGTAAAAGTTAATAAACATTTAAGGAAATTTTAGACCCAATTTCGGGAAAAGTTAAGAAAATTGAGGCTGAGGCAAAATGATGATTTTCTTATAAAAAAAACGTGTAATGAAGTATCATTCAGGAGCAGTGTCAGCCATCACATATTCGAGGGAAGACTTCATTGGACCACGCCCTGAGGGGAGAATGTCCTTCATTGGCGTGAAAGAACTGGGTTCGTGCAGGATTTTGACATGCAAATTCAAGCGGTTTTTAAGGACTATTCAGGGACTAAAATATACATTTTCAAAGAGCTCTAAATTAACATTCACAGCGCACGCATGAATACAAAGGAAGCCCAAACTACCAACAACGAAATACTTCTTGGCACATCTCGAATTTTCTTGTACGATCTTCTGCAATCCATCTTTTGGATATTTTCTATAATTATTTTTTGTGTTGTTCATTGCTGTGAATGAAGTAAACAATAAACATTCACAAATTTCAAAAACTTTGATCGATTTTCAAGGAAAAATTTTCATTTTCCAGGCGTTTCAAGTGCCCTTGAAATGACATTTCAAATTCGAGAAATTTTCAAGATAAATTCTACTAGAACTCTCTCAATTCACCCCAAAAATTTTCTCCTTTAATTTGAATGAACTAAAAACTCGATCCTTGATAGAACTGGAGGGAAATATCGCTCCAATTTTTACGTCACGCCATTCCCAAGGACACAAAATAAATTATGAAGAACTCAACCTCTTCTTTGGCACGTTTTAGTTGCTGTGCTGTTGAAGATGATCTTGAAAGCTGTGATTCCAAATCAAGGATTCTAGCTTGTGCTGTGCGCTCCTGTCAAGAACGATAACATATGGTGTACTAGCAACATATAACAGTACATTCTACACTCTCAGAAGGGAAAAGAGAGAAAGGGGCAGAAATATGGAGGGGAAGAGAGAGAGAGAGAGAGAGAGAGAGAGAGAGAGAGCGGGAGGGAGAGAGAAATAGGACGGAGGGAAGGAGAGGGAGAAAAAGTAGGGATAGAGGTAGGGAGGAATAGAGGGAGGAGGAGAACTGATAGCTAAGTACAAGATTTTCTCTATAAAGCCTCACCGCAAGGTTCGTGGTAAGAGATCAAACTATCCGCGCTTAGTTTAGAGTTGATAAGTGTGGAAGTTGCTGTACGAAAAGCGTAGAGGTTGCTGCATACCATAGTCTCAACACAACATTTATGAAAGACATCTTTGTTTCTAAAAACAACCAATATGCTCTTAGGAAGGAATCAAGCTTCTAATACCCGAACTACCTCGTTTGGGGAAAAAAGTATTTCTTTTCTTGGTAGAAAGTAGTGATATGAGCTGTTTTTAGAAACAAGGCAATCTCTAGATTTGAACTAATATAAAACTCGCATAAAAACTGCAAAGCAGAATGTAGCTGTCATTTATGTAGATGCCATGTGGCTCAGATTGGATTTATCTACTAATTAATGAAGAGCATAATGCTGCATTTCTTGGCGCAAAACAGCATTTCATTAGCATTTTTGTATTTTGCGTTTTTCTCACTTTGCATTTTTCGTATTTTGCAGTTTTCTTATTTTCATTTATTCTGCATTCAATTGCAAATTTTAGCCATATACCTTGGTATTTCCCTCTAACTTTGTAAAGTATGCCTAATTTGCCCTTAATTAGCTACACTTCCCAGCCTACTGTAAACATATTGGTTAATATAATTATCATTCTAATTTCATTCTTTTGCAACAAAGGAAGTAAACTGTAGGTATTTCATGACATTCTGTGAGATAATTTCTGATGGCTCATATTGACTAATAGAGATTTAAGAAAACATACCAGTCTTTTGGATCTTTTACAAAATTGGTAAGATGATGCAGCAATAAGGAAACTTATATAAAATTGCATGTACCTTACTTAAAGCCTTTTCTCTTTGAATATCAGCCTGTCTTTTGGCATCTGCCAGAGCGGTTTCAAGTTGTTGCACTAGGCGCGTGTTTTCATGACGTTGCTCGTCAAGGCGTTCCTACAACAAACCATAAAGTGTTAAGTTATCATATTAAAATGGACTCGATTGTGCTAAATGTGGCTAAAAGAAAGAGGCTATGACGCCCATCGGCTAACAATGGGGCCAATCATTAGTACGCACTCACGAAGGGGGCCGAAATTTGAAGCTTTCGAAGATTCATGCGCTCATATTATGTGAATGAACACAATGGAATGCACAACTGGAACAAGCATAGCTTTCAATAGAAGGCGACTACCAGCGATTTGTCGCCGACTATTTCTGCCTAAACTTGCCATCTGCTGTGACTTAAATGACATAAAAAGTACAGATGATTTTGTGCCCTCCATGGGACATAGCCCCCCTTACTATTTATGATCAGACACTCTAAATATTATTGAAATCTCTGAACATGGGTATAGCATAAATAGTTACTTAGTTTTGAGAAACAAACCAATAATACACTGTTATGTATTTTGAGAGATGTAATCAGTGGCGAATTCTAAAAATTTTAACAAGGGGGGCTCTAGGCGCAATCATGCCCATATTTTGGGCGTGATATAGCTGCAACCACGCCCATGTTTCGAAAGACACAGATATGATACTTTAGTTTAGTACTAATAAAGTATAATAAACAATTAGAAATGTCTCAATTACCATATAGCAGTGAATAATAAATCATAGCAGTACAAAACACTTTAGAAGCAATGTCAATACACTTTGAAAAGCAAGGCCAATGGAAGAATTGTTAGGGGGGCTGAGCTCCCAAAATGAACAGTAACTTTAATAAGGGGGGCTACGCCCCCTGAGCCCCCTAGCAATCACCACTGGGTGTAATGTTGTATTAAGTATGATATATTCAAGGAGAAGTTTCAAAAGGAGCAATACTAGGGCTCCTTCTAGATGTTTTCTGAAAACGGTTTGAATGCGTAGACTGTACAGGATTTAGTTATGTTTAAGTGTACGTGGATGATTGTCAATGAGTTTACCTGAAGGACGTGAATAGATTCCTCTCTTTTGTTTACTGATAGAGAAATCTCTTTGCGATATGACTCTGAGTCTTCAAGTTTCCTATAACACGATTAAAGTAAAAAAATCAGAAACATGACATTACATCCCCTGATGCACACAATAATCTCCACAGCTAGCATAAGGAATTGAAGCCCAACAGCTAGCACAAGGAATTGAAGTTTGTTTGTCACTTGAGGGCAACAAACAACAAACAAGATGGGAATCAAGCTACGGAAGGAAATTGAAGTACACGTTTTCTAAGAGTTAAGAAAGTTCAGTACTAGATGTTTGAGACTTGAGAAAGTTTTCAGTGTTTATGTATTTAAAAGTCAATTTATCTGTGTACAAAATGTCATGCCTGTGACGTTGGCTAGCCTATAACAGCTTAACATACTGAAATCGTGAAATATAAAGAAAGTTTCAGTGCTGGCCCAAAAAAAGAAGTTTCTTATGAAATAACACGTATAGTCTTCAATGTCTTTCATGCTTTTTGCCAATAACCTAAAGGGTATATTATTAATTTCTACTATTCAGGGGCGTCGTGACCGAGGGGTTAGAGGGGACCATGGCTCCCAATTTTTTCGAAATCGTCAGATGTTCCGAAATTTTAATGGTTCGTCTGAAAATTTTCGGACTTTTGCTATTCGTAAAGATAAAGGCTTCGAATTTTATCGGAAAATCATTGAACTCGGCTCCCCTATTCTACAAGTGCCACAACGCTCCTGCTACTACTGATACCTTTCTGCTGTGTCGAGGTTCAGTTGCAACTGCTTTATTTCATCCTGTTTATTCTGATACTTTTCACGCACTCGTTCAAGCTGCTCTGCTTGGCTATCCACCTACAGAAACAGAAACAATCAGCAATCTGATATCTTACATAAATGATTTTGCTAACTTTCAACTATTTTCTAATGATGGGTGCTAACCAAAGAAGTTATTATAATTTGCAGCTTCGAAAAACTGTAACCACAAAGTATGATACCAAAAATGTCATGTAAAGAGGCTACCTTTTATGGTCTTCTCTACCAAAAGAAACAAAACGTTCTAGCACACTGTCTGAGTCAAAGTAACACATAAAGTCATGAAATGGAAATATTTGCAACTGCAGACTGCTTAAAGTTTCTATATCAGGTGTAGGGTCCTTGTAAATAAGCATTGTTGTAACTAGGATTTAACATGTAAAATTGCTGCTTTTCGTATTAACTTATTAAATCGTTATATTAATGGTAGTAGAAGCTGGCTTTAATTAGCATTAACATGCTACACTGTTTAGAAGCCAACAGTAAAGAATCTATATGGGCAACTCCATGTAACGGATATTACAGTTCAATGAAATTTGCTATGTTTTGCCTCAGATTCATATTTATTGATAAGGTACTTTTCAAAAGGACGACGTAGCATAGTGGTTAGAGCGCATGCCTCCAGTACGGAAGGTCTACGGTTCGAGTCCGACTCGATGCCGTAACTAAACGCTCGCTCACTGTTCACCCAGCAGCAAATGGGTATCCAGTGGGAACAGTGGGGAGATAAAGGCGGCGAGGAAAGGAACTGGCCACCCTACCTCACATGCTGATGGCTCAGGATAAGTGTCCTCTCTAACAGGCACTCCCCTACGTACGAATGTATAAGGGACTGACTAAAAAAGACTTACACGCATTTTAATTCAATATGATTAAGTTTTATTTCCTCAACAACCTATACTTATACTTAAGCTTATAGTTAGTAGTTTAAACACCCTTCTATGCAAAGCATGCAAACATACACGAGTACACGTACGCATATGTACCCACAAATACGTACACGCACAATAACATGCATTGCCATCACACGTAAACACGTGTGCACACTTACACAATCTGTCTCAACAGCAATGCAATAACTGTTGAGCTTTCAGCAAAGAGATGCAATAGTACCTTTTGAGTAAGTTCAGCGATCAGCTTTGTGTGTTCGGCTGCTCTTTTTTCATATGATGTAATACAACCTTGGGCATCTTGCAATCGTCCTTCAGATGCCTAAAGTGAACAAAAGTCAGCTGTATTTATTTCCATACAAAACAACAAATGCAAAATCAATTGACTATGCAGAGCTAGTCCAGTTGCCCAAAATTTGTACTTCGTACATTAAACGAATTAGCTGCTATTACAACAATGTTTTCGGGTTCAGTAGGGATAAGTGCAGCAAGATCTATAGATCTAGAATGAATATTTTTATTATAAAAACCTATTATCATCAAATGAATGCCAAACATAACGTGATAAATTATTTTAAATGAATGCTGAATCATGAAGTACTTTCAAATGGAGTTCAATGTGAGTTAAAAGGGGATCCCAAACACCGGGTCACAAGAGGCGCACATTGCAGCGTTGGTTGAATGAAATGCAATGAGAGGGGGACATGCAATGCCAACTGTTTGATTGAGGCCCTTGTGAATTCTTAAGTCTTGCATTGTTAGTTATTTCATCAGTTATCACAACTTCCTATGGACTAACCTTTGACTAAGAAAGAACCAACTGCACATGTTTTGGGAGGATTTGTTGTTGCTGTTGTTGTTTAATTTATTTTGAGTAGGCTGTTATACCTAACTTATTCAGCTAATTTAGGCCTACTATGCATGCCGCATCCAGGCATGGGACCCCTAGTTTAACGTCCCTTCCGAAGGACGGCGGAGTGAGCTGTTTTGGTCGTTCATCTGGAGGTCGCCCATCCAGCTTCTGACCGTATACAGCCATGCTTAACTAATGAAACTGACTGGGCCGCTTGGCCACTCACCCCGCAAAAAAATTTGGAACGCTGCACGAATTTGCGTGACATCCAAGGAGTCAAGCCCCAAACCCCAAATGTACGCTCATGGCTCTAACAGTACACTAGTGTTGTATATTGCCGTTCTATAAAGGCGTTGTAACGTGGTATTTATAAATTCGTTACTTGAAATCTCAAAAACTCGCAAAAATTATCTCGGATATTCAATACTGCTTCAAAAGTCATTGGTAGACAAAACTTTTACCTTCAACAGTTCCGGGTATGATTCAAGTTCGGATATTCTTCTTTCAAGCTTGTTGATCGCCTAAAAGAAAATGCATCACAACAACGAGCCTTGGAATTTATCAAAACGCTCCTGGTTGGTAAAAGCAATGAGATTAACTTGAGTATAAGGAATACTGAATACAATACAGCAAAATGATGTGTTATGGGCTGCTTAATACATGAAAGAAAATAAATGCATAGGTAGTGGGGCCTGGGAACTATAATTTCTAGGCGCGTAGACAGTGGGACCCAGTCCACAAATAATTCACTGATATTTTATACATAAGTGCTCTATACTATAAATTCTACTCATTGTCATACATCCATTGCCCTTTCCCCTCCTTTAATCCAGTTCAAATGCCCACGGTCCTGTAACTACACATGCATCTTGAAGAATTAGGTGCTATCTTTCGAAAATCAGGCACATCATAGGAGGGAAAATAGACGCCCCCCGTTTATAATTGGTTCTGACCTCGTTATGATATGATAATGCTACAACAATAGCACACTATCCATTTATATGGTTTTTCATAGTGCTTCCTAAGTTTACAACATAACGCATTGAAATTTCTTAAGATTAAGATACATATTATAAGATAATTACATGATACTTACTAAAATATAAAAAGAAATAAACCTTACAATTCTAGAGGTAAGGGAAATCATTTTCATGAAAAAATCGTTGTGAAAGATAAGTAACCTTTTCACTTTCAGTTGAACTTTGTTGTAACTGCTTTTTCATTTCCTTTTCTCTCTGGTAAAGTTTTTCACTGAGGTCGTCGTTCTCTTTTCGGTATCGATCAATCTGACCTTTGAATTCAGATATGAGTGATTCATATTGATCAACAGCTGACTGCAAACGCGTCACGTCAGCATGAGAAGCACCGATCTAAAATTAAACATTTATTTATATTAAGGCACTTATTTCCTAGAAGCTCTATAACTCAAAGTATTCTGAGGTTATCATGGTAATGGTTGTGTGCATATTATCCCCAAAAGTTCATTTGAAAGATAGAACAAACTCCCTTCCTGATAACTATAAAGGAAATGGTAGATCTCTTTCGTCACAATGACAAAGAAGTAGGAACCACGGAAGGATAATGTCAACTCTAACTTTTGACTTTAGGACTATTGACTATAAGATCATAGGAGAATACATGCGAGAAGACAGATTTACCTACTAGAACGATATAGAATATAAGCCTACTACAAAACAAATAATACCCTACTTGATTAGTAAATCTCGAACCAGCACTGGGAACTTCTAATAGCATGTTCTACGCAATCATTCTTTTTGCAATTCACAATATCAGGGTAAGAGATAACCCCGCGTTTACGACACATGGCACTACTTTACTAGCAAAGCAATACTGGAATTTTGAATACAATTTTCAAATAGACAATGTGGGAAAAATAACATTTCAATTTCAAGAACTTTGGTAGGTCCTTAAAGCAGGCGAGTTCATAGTCCATAACCAATTTTCATCTATTTCCCTAATGGGGGCGTACGGATTGCGCAATATACAACAAATATCAGCAATAAATAAGTAAGCTACAATGAAATATAAAAGCTTGCCTTTGCTGCAGACGTCCTCTCTAAGCCGGCAAGCTTTTCAGAAAGCATCGTGACCTCTTCCTACGATATGAAATGAATTATCATCTGTAGCTCAGGTGATAATGCGAGCAAATACAGGTAAAAGTGTACTACCATGTGCGCAAATTTTATGTACAAATCAAATAAACGTTTTTTCTTATAAGAAAGATGTCTATAAGAAACACGAGGCTGAAATTAGGCAAAAATTAAGAAAAATTGAAGAAACATAAGCAGGAAGAGTTTCAAACAATGACTTGAAAAGACTGGTTTTGAAAGAAAAGTTTTGATCAGGCAAAATAGAAACAACATCCATTGCATGTCTCATAAAAATTGAGCATCTTTTTCTTTGCATGAAAGTTAATTAATCTGGTTTGTTATTGTTATTAGAAGTCTTAAGAATTTAAGAAAGATTTAAGACTGAAGACAGAAAGTTTGTCTTTTATAAAAAGATTCTGTCATATGATTTGATTGCAGGTAAACCAAATCTTGGGAATAGCTGCTTTTCAACAACTTCCTGCCTAGAAATGAAGGCAAGCGACAGCAGCAGTATACCAGGCCTGTACAGACAGTGGGGGCTGGGGACATTGTCTCCCAACAATTCACTTACTGATTCTACATCAATGCCCCCTATTCTAGGTCAGCTGCCTACGGTACTGGATTAGACAAAACTTTAGCATAAAATAATACTTAACATCATTGACTCATCTTCCAAAGCTCGTAAATAATAGAGACAGTGTACATTTTTGGTTAACAAATAATGAATCTATTTAATAAAATCTTTGTTCATTTGACATATGGATTTTATATACTGTATGATAAATATCTATAGTACTAAAACAGAAGACAAATATTACTAATGAACTATAATATACCAGTAGTAACGTAACAATAAACATGAAGTTAACCAAAAATGAGTATCTGCTGTATACCTTCAAGTTTTCACTCTCGTTTCTGAAAGATTTTAATTCCTGTAACTTGAATTTAAACTTTGCTGGCAATGAGTCACCCATCACCTGCGAAGAATTAGGTGATGAATGCTTGAAAAAAGAGCGGATCATGGTTTAAAGGTCGGTAGAAAAAGACATTGGGATATAAACAGGCTGAGGACTGTGAGCATTGGAAGAAAAATGAAGAAACGCCTGAGCATGATGCTGAGCCTCCAAATGGAGAATGGCTCACAAGGGAAAAGAAAAACACTTCAGAAATAGATTTATGAACAATTGCTTGCTTAATACTAACACATGACACTTTCCTTGGGCGTATCTCCTAGCGACACAAATCTACTTGCAAAAAACAAAGGAATTTTGACTACAGAGCTTAGAATCAGGCCCCGTTTACACTATAGCGTTTTCAAACGAAAACGGTATGGAAAAGTCTTCGTATGAAAACGGCATTTTCTCAGGCAGTAGTCTTCACTTGGTGCCGAATAGGAAAACGATTCAGCGTAAACGGTATGCCGAAATAGAACATTTCCATACCGTTTTCATACGAAAACGGTATAATGTATACGGGGCCTCACCTACGTCTATGATACTTCCCAACTGTGTGAAAGGTATGAAGTAATTCAAAAAGTAAATTGCTCACGGAGAAACTTCTTCCCATGAGCTACAATACATTCAAAATGGGGATTTTACACTAACCTTCCTTGTGCAATAGTGATGAATAAACACAACAGACGAAGACGTAGGGAAAGTACCAAAATGCTAGCGCGTTCGAGAGGTGCCTCTTGGAGAAAGTACTCATCCTAACGCATCGGCATGTGAGGTAAGTTTAATACTTTTTCCCTCCCCATTGTTGCTATCAGGCTGCAAACAAAACAGGGCAAACACGAAGTGCAAACCATCAGAACAGCCTGGGGGTAGGGGCTTTCTATGAAAGTTTCGGGGTATTTCGGGATCATGACTTATTGAGTACGTTCGGATGGGTTACATTTTGCCTTGAAGGTGAGAAGAGAGCGAATATTCAGTCATTGATATTCAGCCACAGCTCAAAGTGCTTTTCTACTAGTAAGCCCCCTCCACACAGTAGGCAATAACTCCTTTTGAGTTACCGAACACTGCAGAAGAAGACTTTCACTAAACATGCTGTGGTTAATTTATGCATACTAACACGTGAGCCTCCAAAGTCCAACGAAGCCATGAACTCTTCAAGCTCTTGCAGTTGACTAAAACGACAACAAACACATAGCAAGTAAAAATGTTACTCAATTTAGATCTGCATCTGCCATGTGTAAAACTTTGAGTCGAAAAATACTGAGAAAAAACAGTCGCTGTAGCTGCTTGCCAGAGATGAAATTGCTCAAGCTTTCCGTAAGAGAATTGCAGGCTTCCACTCGGCAAGAAAAGATAGAGCCTGTTAATGAATAATGGTAGCTTCTTCTTGTCTATAAAAAGATTTTTGTCCTTGCGACTTAGTATATTTTGCTATTATAAAACAGGACCCTTATTGATAAGAGCTGAAATGGCTGAAAAGGCAACCCTGCTACAAACTGGCGACAATCTTCGTCCTGATTTACTTCTAGTTCTCCCTTATGTCTTTAAATTCTTGAAATTAAAGTGGGATTTGAATCAAACACAAGGAAAAACTTTCACTGGAAAAATACAAAGTACCACGACTTATCATGGTAGCAGGAACATATCTTCTCCTAAGTAAAGTGTATTAACTTATCAATCCGCACTCTTGGGGTACTTGATCAAAAGATGCTGACACTATTCTAACATTTTCTACTGACCTCTTTGTATCCACCAATTGTGCATCCAATGATGCTCTCTCCCGATATGATCTATTGTACTTCTCTTTGTATGCATCCAGTTCTGCCATCAAAGTTTCCGTCTCTTCTGCCTGAATGCGATAATATTATTGAAATGCTTGATCGACAAGAACTTTTTTCTAATGTCAAATTAATATTAGGCCTCGTACAAAGTACAAACTGCTTGAGGTTTGAATTCTCCAAAATGCTGCAATTGCGGAAAGATAAACAACTGCCTTAAGAAACAATAATGAGAAAGTTCCAAATCCCATTTTGCGTCATCAAAATAAAGCACAATAAACAGTTGCAATGCATCAGAAAAACTTCTCATTGAAGAACAAATAGCAGATATTAAATGTGGTTAGTAAAAAGGAACTCAATGCAAAACTAGTCATTGAAGAGTTCCATATGTAACATAAGCCAAAACTGGATAATTTCTTAAAAATACCTTCTATGTAATCATGCTTCCATACTCCTTAGAAAACTCTATGTTCTTAAGTCCAATATTAATGTACCTGAAATTCTACTTTTCTTTCAACAATATACATACGTAGTCATTCATGGGTTGTTTGGTGGGGTGATGAACAACATACCTTTGATGCCAGGTCAACTCTCATTGCATTCGCAGCTTCTTCGTTCTTGTAGGCTCGATCACGATGCATTCTGGGATCATAAACAAAACAATTAATAGCACTAAAACAGTTTAGAAAATTGCAGTGCCACGTGATTCCAGCATCTCAAAATCGTAGAAAACAATTCTTGTACACTCCAAACATAACCAAAGCGAAAACGCAGTTGGTTAATCAAGGATCTCCAAGCCCTATCCTCTACAACGTTTACCACAATGAGATGAGTGGGCATATCAGTGATTTTGGTATAACAATCATTGCTCTGATCAATGCAGTAAACAATGCTAGACTCACTGGTATGACTCAACACGGTAGACAATCACGTACAACGTAAGATTCTCAGAAAATAGATGAAGCTAATAAGCAACTTATTCTCCTATGGAGTGTTGGCAAAGAACCTTTAATGTGCAGCTGCACACCAGCTTCAAGACCTAAATGGTAATAGCCACCTTACCTTGTTGCTTTCTTTAAGGCTTCCTTATCTTTTGTCGCTTTTTCCTACAATTAGCATTCTCGTGTATTCAAAGCACGATAAAAGTTATTCAATATGATAAAAATTTATGAAACTTCAAAACATCAACAATCAGTAGGCATCGAATTTGGTAGCAATGAGATAATACGCATGTCTTAATAATTAAGGAAGGAAGCTAAGGAGGAATGAGCGAGGTT
This sequence comes from Cassiopea xamachana, assembly GCA_900291935.2. Taxonomy (NCBI): domain Eukaryota; kingdom Metazoa; phylum Cnidaria; class Scyphozoa; order Rhizostomeae; family Cassiopeidae; genus Cassiopea; species Cassiopea xamachana. Next base: position 3,212,444 of record OLMO02000238.1, read on the forward strand.
CTCATCGAGCTACCACGGCAGAAATTTGAGTTGATCCTCCTTTGAAATACAGGAATCAAACACAACGATAGAATCATCAAGTGTTCTTGCAATACGTTCGTTTACTGTCCTAATTCTCACGAAAACGTTATATAATTTCATTTATTTTAAGAGTGACGTAAGTACCCGAGTGCTGCTAAGAAGTCCTTCAAGGTGCTCTACTTCAACGATACGGCGGTTCAGCTCCTGCTCAGCTTCCTAATAGAAGCAAAAATTGATCATATAGTTCATTCATTGGCGGTGAAGGGAAGGGACGTGCAAAGAGTAACTCACAATGAAAATGATATGATATTGGAAAATTTCAGCGTCCTGAGATTTTCATTAGTTCAAAGTAGTAAGAGTAGATGTTATTTTAAATGTAGAAAACATATGAATGAGGAATATACAGCAATGAATAGAAAAGTAACATATTATAGGTTCCATGAAGTTAAGGTCATAAATTGTTAAAGACCGTGGTAATCTAAGAAATTTTGAAAAAGTAGGAAAGCATTACCCGAAGTCGGTTTGAGAGTCTGAAATTCTCGCCTTCTTTAGATCTGAGCTGATTCTGAAGATGTGCCCTAGTTGTTTCCATTGTTTTGTGTAGTTCTTCGAAGGTCCTTGCCTGTTCCTGGGTAATATATCAAGCTCATAATTCAAACTCAAGAAAAATTGAACCACGAAATATATTTTGGTGATTAAGGCGATGATGACGTGAAATACGCTAGTGACACGCAATGAATTCCTAAAAAATGCCAAAGAAAAAGGAAATAGGCAATACTAGTAACAAAAATAAAGCTAAAAATTGATGATGTTAATATCGCATTCTTTATACTAAAAATTAGCTGGTATTAAGGTAATATAACAAGCTCATAATTCAAACTCAAGAATTCAAGAATCAAAATTACCCTGCTAAGAACAGGAAATAACAGTTACAAGAACCTAAAAGCCCACAGTCAATCATACAAAACAGAGCTCTTTAAATTCAAGTTTCAGCAGTAAATAGTACTGGTTTCCTAGTAAAATATTAAAGGCTGTCCCGTATACTTTCGTACATAGGGGAGTGCCTGTTGGAAAGGAAGCTTATTCTGTTAGAGAGGACACCAAATCCATATTGGAGGCATGCGCTCTAACTGCCATGCCACCTCACCTATGGTTTCCTAGTACAGCAGTCAAATTCAAGCATAGACGAATTAAGAGCTAATTAAGAAATCGGAGTCCTGAAAGTTCTTAGTGCTGCATGCAGTCAATATGGGCGTCTATGCAGCCACACCATGTAGGCAAACGGACGAAAAAGTAAGCGAACGATACAATACACCTAACGTGTTGGAGATGAACTTTGAATAATGACCAAGCTGGGGAAAGTTGCAGTTTTCGCATGTAAAACAGTATGTATACTGCATGAAAGAAGTCAAATAAGATACCATAATCTATTAAATACGTAACTATCATTCTCTTCATGTTTCGAAAATATAGCAAACCAAGTATTTGAGATTATGAGAATTCCTGACAGCATACCTTGTCCCCTTCTACTTGAGCAAGAAGTGTCTCAACTTGTCTGTCCTTTTCTTTTACACCAGCAGTTGCTTCCTACAAAAATGAAGCTCAAAATGTTAACCAGTTTATTCAGCAAGTGATTTCTCATTAGAGGGGTTAGACATACTAACATCGAGAGATATACTCTGCTACAGATAACAGATGAGTGGATACTGATATATCAATGGCATGCAAATAATATTAAAATCATATGTTAAATGCATATTTATTCGTACTAAACAGCTAATATGCAAAAAATTTTGATAAAACTTCTACTGCTAATCCCGGAATAATTTTTGGTGCTTATTTTGCAAATTCCATTACTTCTTATATCCATGAATTAAATAAATACTTAGATAGAAGCACAATGTAGAGCAAAATGTGTAAAGATATAAAACTGTGTATTTACTCGTAGTTTATTCTGGGGCGTTAAAAAAGACAAAAATCTGCAAGGTTTTTGTTGCCATGGAATGTCCAAGTAAAACAAAATTTAGTTCCGAGTTCGAGATTTTTCACTACATTACACTACATTAAGTTCCATTACACTTTCATACCATAAACCCTTGAATTGACCCCTCGAATTAGCCATAGCCCCGCATAAGCCCCATATAAACAATCCAAAAAGATAAATAAGTAAATAAGCCCCAGGGGATTTACTTAGCAGGTTATAGTCAACTGAATTAATTGCTAAATTGTTTTATATGATAGCCCAACTAACCTCTAATCTCGATTCTGCCTCAGTGAGCTTCCTCAGAAGAACATCCCTTTGTTCGCTGATGTGGTTTACCTCTCCCTGAAAATACATCCAAGGCAACCACGTGAAAGAACATGGCACATACCTAAGCAACATTACGTCAATGCTCTTGAATCAAAAGCAGCCAACAGAGCTATAAAATGTCATATTTTACAAATGACAAACTATCACATAAGAGGATCAAATGCAAAAAAAGATGCATGAAAGCTAAAGTCGGCCTAAGGTATTCAGGAACATCAACAATCAAAAAAGATCAAACTTAGTATGGTACTATGCATTTCTGCCAAGAAATTCCCGGGGGCCCATTAGGTCTCCATGTATATTTCACTTCATTTCAAATGCTTAAAGAGGGTGACCCTTCAGGAATCGCTGGTTTTCAAGGGACCCTCAATCTATGATAAAATATAATACAAAGTGACTACCACAATATAAAATTACAAGCCTAAGTACAATATAATAAGTTAACTAATATCGTATGAAAAAAGGGGGAAAGGAAAAGGCATAATAGTAAATGACAATATCACCGATGAGCTCCAATGGGAGAGATATTTCTGGATATATTAAGATGAAAAACTCGTGAAATTACATCAATAGCAAAAACGGATTTAATTTATTTCAATTCTCTTTCCACGGTGAGCCCTGTCACTCTAAACAGAATGTTAGGCTAATGATACTAAAATCACTCTAAATGTTCTAGTTCCTTGCAAAATACATTCAAGGCAAGAAAAAGCTGAATTGTGATTGTACAGAATTCAGAATGTTGTGTCTACAGTGTTATGATTTGCAAACAGAATGATGCTACATACCAAAGAACAGAAGTGCAACCGCTGCAAGTTCACCCGCGGATTTCTACTGCCCTTTCGTATTCAATGTATTTTTCTATCACTAAAAGTGCTGTTCTGTATTGATTTGACGTAAATGGGGAAGGAAATCCACTAGGTGGCGAAACTCTCCTCCGTAGTAATCAAAACTTTAGAGTAAATTCAAATTATTGATTGTGATTGATATTCAAGTTTTCTTCTCACTCCAGAAAACGCCTTATGGCTTCCAGAAAAAGGGAGCAGATGCTTTAAAAAGAGCTAATCAAATTTTCTATCTTCACCTTGCATTGTTCTAGGGCGAATTTATTTTATATTTATAGTCAAAAAACAAATTCCAAAATGAAATGATAGAAGCATTTTAATGAATCGTGTTGTCATTCCAGTACAAGCTCTCATTCTATATGAAAGTGCACGTAAATCAACAAATGCAAACCAACCCACGCCATGTACAAATCATGGTGAGTTCTAAAACTTTTAACAAGGGGGGCTCTAAGTGTATTAACGCCCACAATGTGGGTGTTGCCCAGCTACAAACACGCCCATATTTTCACAGATGAAAATATGATAATTTAGTTTAATACTGATATAGTACAATCAACTATTAGAAATGTCTCAATAACCAAGTAGCAGTGCATAATTGATCATAGCAATAGAAAATACTTTGGAAGCAAGGTCAATACACTTTGATACGCAGAAGTTCATGCAAGAGTTTAGGGGGCTCAGCCCCCCAAATTGACCTGAAATTTTAACAAGAGAGGCTCCATCCCCTGAGCCCCCTAGAAATTACCCCTGATTTTAAACCAGGTGTCCAAGAAAAAACAAACCTCGTACATTAAGGGCTTCTTGTGATAGCAGTTTATACTGTAAGATCCGCGTTTTTATTTTAGTTATAATCAATTGCATATCTGTATGTTTTTTCTTTTTTGTGCTTTGTAAACCACAAGTAGCCATTTGTAAGCTACCTGAATATAGGGAAGCTTACATTTGTATATAGAAATATGAATATACTATGAGGTATTTAAGTTTCACAAACATACTTGCGGTATTTAAAGTGTTGCAGAAGGGATGTAGTTATAAAAGAATTGTTACTACGTAGTATTCAATTACCCTGTGACCCAGTGGTGTAGAAGAGGGGGCCTGGGGGTGCAGCCCCCTAGCCGTGACTTAAGGGGGCGCAGACCCCCAAATCTGTAAATACATGGAAATAAGAGCATATAAGAATCAATATCCTGTTGCAAAAGGCTATTTTAGGCTTGAAAAGCTGTTGAGAAACTGTTAGTTCACAAGATACATGGTATTGAAAATACGTTGTTCACTGGAAGATATTATCTTTTTCCTATTACAACTGCGTGGATAAAAGTTTCATATAAAGATACATAAAAGAAAAGCGCCCCTCTAGTAGAGCCCCTCCCCCAGCTATCGATTTACGTCTACACCACTGCTGCGACGATAATGGAATGTTACAAAGGTGAAGATGAGAAAAACTTTAAATGGCAGATAATTTGCGGACTAAAGGAAGATTCTCCTCATACCTCTCGAAGATGTGCGTTTTTCAAAAGTTTTCGCAGTGTCCTGTTTGTAGTTTCGAATCCTTCCAGTTTCTGCATCAAAACTTCACGTTGATGTGTGAGTGCACTTACGTCAGAGGCTGTCAGTTTTTTGTCCTATGATAAAAAATGCCTCATGAGATGCAAGAAACAAAGGCATCAAAGTTAATTTTTAAAACATTTGCTTCACTAACCACAAGTTTTCAGGGATAGAATAATTCTCAATAATTTTTCACTTGGAAGACGCAAAATGATAATGTGCGTATTTAATTGGAGGCAAAGAGGGGGAAGCAAGTATTCTGAGGATATATATACATATATATATATAAATATACATATATATATATATATATATATATATATATATATATATATATATATATATATATATATATATATATATATATATATATATATATATATATATATATATATATATATATATATATTTATATATAGCTTTGCATCCATAAAAACAACAAGGTACCAGGATTTTAACTTGCGGAAAATACTCACATGCTTTAGTCTACGAACGGTGTCTCTTAATTTACCAACTTCTTCAGCAGCAGCCTTGCCATCCATTTCTACTTCAACCAGCTTCCTTAGCAGAATTTCTTTCTCACTTTCAATGTTTTCAACCTCAGATCTGCAAAAATCGTTATCATCAGTCTTCCATACAGAGTTTTCAATAATATTGAGAGCAAACGGATGGTCATACATAGTAGAGGGCTGTGTTCCATGGAGGACCAGACATTATGTGTACCTTTCTACGTCATTTTAAGTCAAAGTAGACAGTAGTTTAGGCAGAAGTAAAAAAAAATTCAAAGTCCTTTCCCGGGCCCAATGGCACATAGGGCGGCGCCTATCTACGTTTCTATAGCCCTAGGCCACGTGTCTGCGAATGCAGTGAAAGTTACAGAGGGGGCTGGTCCACTGGTAGCTCTGCGAGTTTAACTTTCCCACTCCATTCTCATATGTCGAGCGCCAGACGAGAAGGTAGTGAGTACCATTTTAAAAGTCTTTGGTATGACTCAGCCTGGGCTCGAACCCACGACCTACCGGTTGTGAGGCAGACGCTCTACCCGATGATAAATCGCCGATAGCCGCCATCTATTGAAGCCTCTGTTTATACATCGTTATTGTTTCTCAGAGGTGTTCACAGCGATGTTCACAGCTATAGTTTACACTGTTCTACCAGCCTCCATGCACTGTACATGTGCATATGTTGTTAACCACTTTCAAGTTTTATATAGAATTTGTATATGGAATGGTACAAACACTATAAAATGGTAAAAGCACCTCTCTTGATTCATTCTACACGGCAAGTTAACATTAAATAGCGGAGGAACAGTAAAAATCTGTTATGACAGTTCATACTTTGTTTCCATTTATGTATAGATTCCAAACAATCTTCCAAATTAGTATAAATCACAAGCGTGAAAATTGTAAAATGTTTCATAAACAAGATTACCTTGACTGTTCCATAACATTTTTGTACTTTTCAACCGACTGGCGTAGTTTCTCATTCTCCCGAATCGTCGTATCCAATTCCGATTTGTAGCCCTGACGTTACAAAAAGTATTATGTTAATGCTTTTCAATACCCGCCGTGCAATCTCTCAGCAGTTCCCAATGCCATCTTCAGCAATAAGGACAATTTTAGCCAGAGCACGAAAAAGCGGCAACATTTTTCGACATACTTAAAAATAATACCGCAAGAGAACAGCCACCTCGTATATGTAAAAACAACAAGTCTAAAATTAGTTGTGAGTCGGCCATAGGACAACACCTTATTGCAAATCCAGAATGCGCCAAAACATATACAGACGATAATTTTCGGATCATTGGGTAAGCAAGGTTGTCTTCTCATTTAAGTGTTTTGGAATCTGTTTACATCAAGACTAAGAACCCAGGCTTGTGTAGACAAAGGAGTTCGTTTTCTCACTGGGACTCTTCAAGTAAATACTGGTCAATAGGTCCTAATTGGCCACTCTGAGGGCCAATTAGACGCAGCCTATCACATGAAACCGCATCTGGCTATATATTTCGGTTAACCTTTCGGTCAGTATCCGACGTTTCATACTCTGATGAGTGTCGGATGAAAAAAGCTTTTAAGTATGTCGAAAAATGTTGCAACTTTTTAGTGTTCTGGTTAAGTTCTGTAGTACCAACAGACTATTTACAATTTTAGTGTAGAATCCCCTCCCCCTTAACTACAGAAGATAGCGAAGCCAGACTTACTAGAAGTTCATCTTCCTGGTCCTCCAAAACCTTTCTCGAAGCACTTAGCTGTTCATCTTTCTTTTCCAAATCTCTCGCAGTCTTTCTCAAGCTCAGCTGTAAGAAAGAAACGCTTAGAAAGAAGTAGAGCACACCTTCTGACCAGAGCCCCCTTGGCTTAGTTCTATTACCAATTAACTACATCAAATGAAGTCCGAGCTGGTTAGAGCATTTTTTAAAGAGGGCAGTAATAGTAATAATGTGTTAGGATGCTAAGTTAAGAGTGCACTGGAAGTAGGGAGTACCAAAGTCATGAAACATCGAAGAGAGTAAAGTGTACAGTATATAGGCTATAGTTTCACATCCAAATAGCGAAAGTGCAAAGCAAACCTCGTTGCGAAGAACCCCAACTTCATCCATCAGAGTGTTTATTTTCTCTTCGTACATGTTTTCTTTGTAGCCTGTTTCCTCGTCCTAAAAGATATAAAATAAAAGACAATTAAGATTATCATAAGACCAGGCTGTCTCAGGAAAAGCAGAAAAGTTGAGATATCGTATTCCATAACCAACGAAGCACCCTCTTAGAGCAGGTACTTCTAAAGTATAATGCTGGATGCAGGTTTCGTTGGGAAGAGCAAGAACAGATTTAACCTGCTGTAGCAAATAATATACACACACACATACATACATACATACATACATACATACATACATACATACATACATACATACATACATACATACATACATACATACACACACACACACACACACACATATATATAAATATATATATATATAAATATATATATATATATATATATATATATATATATATATATATATATATATATATATATATATATATATATAAGTATATATATATAAATATATATATATATATAAATAAATATATATATATATCATAATCTCCAAGATTATGATAGCATAAGGTGAAAAAATAAGTAATCGGGCCATTCATAAACTACGTAAGCTCTAAGGGGGGAGGGGGTATCCAAAAAAGCGCACGAAAACGTACAAGGGTAAACGGGGGAGGGGGGAGCTCTTCAAAGAACGTACGTACGCTCATGAAGTTTTCAAACGGTAATTACTTGCGAAGCATCCGACATAAATAAAACTGTTTTGTAAAGACTATACATGCAAGATCGCATTCTCATTGATATTTGCACAAATATTTAATACTCTTTAGAGTTCCTGGGTATGTATCAAATTCTGCAAACTTTGCAGTTACTGAGATAAACAAAAGTAGCAAATGTTTAGGCGGGGGTGTGATGACTCGAAAGTATGTACACTCAGTGTAAATTGTGCTTGTGTATACATAATTATTAATATATATCAGCAGCGGCATAATGACGCTCTGAATTCTTTTCGAAAGCTCAATTCTTCTCTACTCTTTCAACTACAGTATCGTAAGCTTTGTTATTATAGCGATTTTTAGAAACATACTTGAACTACAAGTGTTAATACCGTACACGACGTTCTCGGCTATGTTTGGTTCAAATTTGTAACGAGGTTTCAGAACAACATGCTTCCTGTAAGCGCGTAGATTCTCTTAACCTAGGTTCGCCCCAAGCTTCTGTCCACATTGTAAATTGGGTAACTTCAGTGTGGACACAACCTGGGTGTGCCCTAGATTAAACTAAACTGAGGCGAACTTAGGTTAGTTTTCTGTAGTGTGAAAGTGTGGACACGACATAACATTCAAGTATTTGATAATTTCACGGCTGGTAATATTCTTGACTTTTCGGCGTGACTTTTTTAATTGATAGTGTATATAACTTTGCTTAATTAACACGAGAGCATGGGAAAAGCTAACCACGAAATGGATCGTGATATGAATTATACATTAGGCCGGCTTCAATGACTTTGAATTCGGTTGAATGTGGAACAAGGCTACCGGCTAGCTTTGATTGATTTATAAACAACAGTAGATAGAATGAGAGCGCGAGAATAATGACTTCTATTACTCTCAATGCTTTCGACATCGCCAACCATAGAAATATTGATTTCAGACAAGGATTGTGGGGCTAGCATGAAACATATATTAAACAAGAAGCACGCATTGGAACCTAAACTTGAAATTTTCTGACACTAAGCTGAATCTTAATCAATTTAATTTTGATAGCAAAGATATAAGATGACAGTCTTAAGTCTTTCCAATCTAGCCATGAGCTGTATTAAAAAGGGGGCAGGAAATAGAATTTCAGAAGCTTTTCAACAATGACATCAATTTTGTCAGGGGGATGGTCTACTAGGCTTGATGATGTTCTATCAAAACTGTACTCTAAAGGAAGAAGTTTTCAAATGAAGAAGCTGATGTGAGACAACTGCGTGAAATTCCTAAAATACTCTTTTTTAATTAATGCAAAATACTATGATTTGTACTAGCAAACTTACAGCTTAGTTAAACCCAAAACACACAAGTCCCTACAATATTGTCAATCTTACATGTGAATCATATCTACAGGAGCATTTTTACCTCTGAAGTTGATAAGTCACTAACTCTCAAGGATCTGTTTTTCTTAGGTGAATAGCTAGGTTGATTTATTTCTAATCTGTGATGTGGACCCTAGAAAACAATGGTACATATAAGGCTCCAGGCATTTTAAAACCAAGTAGTGCCTTACAAAGGGTGTGAGGTGCACACCAATTATGCTCCATTGACAACAAGAAACCTTATGGAAAGGTGGGCCATATGATGAGCATGTTTGCAAAATCAGAAATTTTCAGTAAGTCTTGGGCAACTTGGCAATATGTTTGCTCATTACTGCAACCTAACGTTTACATCCTTATTCCCCCTAAGCAAAGATTGCTGGGTTTGATAGAACTCCATAATAATATCCCTGGATCAAGGAATAATTCCAAATTTCCCAATGTGATAAAAAGAGCTGACTTCATGCTAGAAAGAGACTTATCAATAGATTATGAAATACCCCAATGGTTTTAACTATCTGTGCATTGAGAAAGAGTGAGCAACAAAGGCATAGGATTCTTTCTGCATACATTTGTAAAAGAGCATACTTTACCTCCCAAGACATAGATTTCCCACTTGAGGTTCTACCAGGTGGAGGTATGAAAGTTGGTGTTGATCGTGGTTTTGATTTCATTCTTGTGTTGCTCTGAGGCAAATTGAAAGATAAACAAGAATGAAATGTGAAAAATCTTATAACCTCATGCACAGAAAATGGAAAGTGAGGTGCATTAAGTGTCAGCTATGTTCTGATTCCTTTTGGCATTGAAGTTTGAAATGTGATCCTGCAGCAACCAGTCTCAGATCATTTTGGCTCCACACTTTTCCTTATTCTCTAAAAGTGCTTCCAGCATGAAAGTTATCTATCATCTAGTCTTAGTTAGCACAATGAAGAGGTAAACCACATAGCCACACAAACATACAATGTACATAGGAAATAGGTTTTGTAGACTGGGCATATCTATAGTTTTTCATTGAAACCCTGTACCTACCTTGTACCTAGAACAATTTTAGATTGTAAAATTGCTTCTTTCCTTTAAAAAAGTATTTGATGTGATAGGCTTCACAGATAGTTATTCAACGCAAGGCAGTGACAGACACATTCACATTTATTGGCATGGAGGGGGGCAAAAGCCCCTTGAATGTTGTAATTCATTGCAACCTGCGAACCAATATTAATGCAACTTTGCTACTACTCTCCAAGTCTAACATAATTGGTGGCCAAGTGCCACCCTTGCTCTTTCCAAGTGTTCAGTACTGACGTAAGGGCAACTCTTAACAATAAAGTTAATATTCCAGGAAATCTGACATTCTTTGTTTAGAGAAAATATGCATAAGAACCTACAGATTTATCAGTTGACATTGAACTTCCTATGCCAGATGATTGTCTATGCAAAAGCCTTGACTAAAAGAAAAAATACAAAGAAATCAGAGCATGTCCAGAACCACTATTTATGACTGTGAAAAATTACTAAAGCATTTGTCAAGTCAAATTGTAGAGTGAGAATTGTTAACTCAAGGCCAAACCACAGGATAAAATTCAATGTCACTCCATCTTTATCTTGCAGAAGCAGTATCTGAGTATGTTTTTTGACTCTTAAATACAAAGTATTCATACTAATTACTCAAGGAAGTGCAGAATCCAGAGCTGAGACTACTAAGAGTCAAAAAACATACTCAGATACTGCTTCTGCAAGATAAAGATGGAGCGACATTGAATTTTATCCTGTGGTTTGGCCTTGAGTTAACAATTCTCACTCTACAATTTGACTTGACAAACAATACATGGTTTCAAACCACATTCAGGATAATGCAAAAACTGTATGGTTTGAAAAAATTTGAGATTGTATCAAGGTATACCCAGTGATGTGCTGAAATACCATCTGCTGAGGGGAGGGGTGCCTTGACTGATTGACCAACTCTCTTGCAGCACGGCTGCCTTTTGACAAACTTTCTTGCAAATTTGAAAATATTGGGGGCATGATGCCCCCCACACCGCCCCAATCGGCACATCTCTTGGTATACAAGGGTCAAGGAAACGCGACCGAGGGCTGATAAAATAACAAAATAATGGGGATACCTCGATTGCTGTTGGTATACCAGGTATCTCTTTGGATGCACCTTTCCTTTTCTTCTTTTTTACATGAACATGAACTGGAGTATTCCTCGTAGCATGCACATGAATGGGTGACTTACTCCCCGTTCTCTGTATTTCCATATTGAACTAAAGCACTAAGCTTTAACGTGGCATCCTGCAAGTGAAAGGGCCATTGCAAATAGATTTCTGATGAAATATTCTAAACACATTCATCTACGGCTCTTCCTACATCTGAATCTCAATGCAGTTGGGGCAACCCGATGTAGCTTCTTTTAGCTACTTCGCCTAAGTCAGTCATAAGCGAATACTGCTTGGAGCTGGATATTTCTAGCAGAGTAAATGATATTTGGTATATCATAGGTATATCTTATTTGGTATATCAATAGGTATATCTTATGAGAAGATCTCATCGATGCCCTCTCACGAAAGAGAGCGCTTAAATAAGGAAAATAAAGGAGCCTGTTGCTGGTTTTGACAATAATACAGATCTCTATAGGCTTCTATTCACCATATTGGATATAACAACAACTAGTTGACAGATGGCAATTTCATAGCGTAGAGGCCTAACCAAGAGAAAAACACTCGAGAAATATTTTTTCAAAGTGATAACATACCAGCATAGTATTTCAAAGACTCGAACCACTGTCGAAAAAATATTTTCAAAAAGCGTTTCTTGAACCCTCAAAGGATGAAAAGCGATAAGGTACTTTATAGCAAAGCAAGATGATCTACAATACACCCGCCATGTTTGAAATTCAAAATTTGCCGTTGAATTTAGTTCTCGGGAACATACTGGCCGCTGATTGGCTAATTGTCAGCAGTACCTTTCGACCGTTCGTGTAGTAGGTGTAGTGGGGAAACCAGGATGGCAGCAATGGGGTGCAAGGGGCGGATACAGAGCTCAGCTCTGGGGGCCATCTGATTCATTTTTTTCTTTTTCTTTCGTGAGAAGTGTAGTGTGGCTCAGAGAAGGTTCGTACCTTTTGTTTGGGACCATGACCCGGTGGCCCACTCTGGCTCCGCCCATTAGGTCAGCAACTGAAACCAATGCTACGAGACTTTCGCAGCATTGGTATCATTTGCATACTTCTCTCGTAACGAGAGAGGCATGGAGGAGTCACAGCCAGGAACCAGCCCTGAGGCTACTTCCGGGAGGACAACCGCCCCCCAGCGGTACCTATGCCTCTTTCTTACCTCTCCATATCAGTCTCTATCTTATCACTGGAAAAGAGACTTGATTGTCGCCATTTTGCTCGCCAACATTATCACTGCTGCTGTTATAACAGTGCAAGTTTCAGTTAAATCTTGGGAAATGAAGAAGCAAGGAATCTGAGATGCACAGAGGAGGTGCTTTTATGTTGAAGCTTACCTTTTTTAGCACTATGTTTTAAATCTGGTCATGTTCAAGTACTGAACAGCTTTTTACATACAGTTCAATGTGTTTTTGGTACCAGCCAGATTGGGAACGTTGGAAAATGAGCGGGGGATTTGTTTCGTAGCTTATAAATTCTTATAGCTTACATAACAATGCAACAAACAGAATGAGCATTTGGAATAAACTTGAACAAATTCTATTGGAAAAGTGGCCCCTGGAAAACAGGATCCAGTTTTCCAACAGAAGTTGTTCAAGTTTATCTTTTTAGCAGCATTTTTGTTATTTGTGGAAATGTTACATTAATGACAATATTCTTTGCATTTAATAGCGGAAACCCTTAATTTTTGTGTGTGGTGTTTTCTCAGGAGTACGGAGATATTATCCTGGTGAAGATGCAGGAGATAACAGAGAGCAAGCAGGTAGAGATGGAGGTCAGAGAGGAAGAGGCAGGGGACATGGAAGAGGTAGAGGGCAAGGAAGAGGGAAGCACCCATCAGGGTTGTCAGGAAGAGATATTGGACTATGGTATGCTTCAAGAGGCAGAGCAAAGAAAAAGGAAAGAGAAGCTAGAGAAGTACAATTTTAGAATCTTCTCTTTTGATATAAATTGTTTCCAAATGAGTGTATACCTTGGAATTTCAAGCATATCCTGTTGGTGCTTTTGCTTTGGTGTTTATTCTAGAGCTCCTCTTCTAAAAGAGACAGCTTTGGTACAAAATATACAAGTATGACATATATGCACTTGCTGCTGTCTTTTTGTGAAAGACCATATTTGTGTCACAATACCACTTTTTTATTCATTTAGAGTACAATATTTCTTTTTCTTTCTCGTATGTATTCACTGCATGTTTTTCTCTTTTATTTCCATACCGCTTTTCCTTAAAACTCTATGACTATCAATATTACACTGTATTTGATGCAATAGCATCATTTTCATTCCTTTTTGGTAGATCTTTAGAACATGTTGTTTTTCTTCTTATTTTTAATGTCAGTTAGTTGTTTTTCTTTTTACACACCTAATATTTATGCCATTACTATGTTAGTCACTTCCCTGTTTTTCTTAATTGCGAATGGCAAGTTCTATGACGTATTTCCTTTATTTAGTTATTTAAACTCATAGATGGTAGTGTTTTATTGATTATTTGTTGTTTGCTCAGTTAGCTATACGTTTATTACCAGATCTCACTGGAGACCCATTACCTCTTGTATATAGTTGATTTTGTTTGTATATACTCAAATAACCAATGCCACGCTGATTTATCCGCTTGTGCCTGACGTCGTAGTATATGTAACATGAGAGGAAACATTCACATCTTTATATTTGTGACAGCCTTGCAGCAGCAGTCACCAATTTTTCTTGGATTGGACTGGAAAGCTTAACATTTGTATTACAGCAGGCTAAATGATGGAAGATTTATATTACAGAGTATCTTTCCTGTGTAGAGAACAAATTGAAGTATTGTTGGTGGTGCCTGATGAAGTCCTGTCACATGTCAGATCTAGCCTGCAGGATGTACTTTGGAGACCACTGTTTTAGCATACTTAAACCTTTGTTATGGTGGACAACTCTCTTTGGATCATCCAATGGATGCTATTCTTTCATACTTTTTTATTTCTTATTTGTATTTCTAGAGGCATGTTGTTCATATCAACCAACACGATGAAAGACAGATAAGAAATATCCTAGGCAATGCCTCAGATACCTCTGAGGATGTTGATGAAGAAGCTGATGGCGATTCCTTTCAAGATGAAGAAATATGTTTTGATCAAAGTGTTGCTACTCATGTTCTAAATAAATCTAGTGAAAGAGAGCCTCTTTGTTCTGGAACATCAGTTTTGTTTGATTCTCCAGATTTAAATGAATGGCTTCAAAGAGATCTCAGTGAGAAAAGAAAACATAATGAAAAGTTTAAAGATATGCTGGTAGGGTATTTTGTCTGGTTTGGTATTTTCTTGGACTTGAATTGCATTTGAGGACCACTTTATAGAATGATTCATACCCAGGACAAAGGAGTTTTCTTAATTTCTTTGCTTAAACATGTATTTGATCAGGCTTAAAAGGTTGGCCTTTTAAATCAAAGACATAAAAGTGTTGCTTATTAGTCTTCAATATTCTTTTCTGCCATGTTTTGTGGAATTGTTTTATGGATAGAATGCTGTTAGTTACCAGCTATGCCATTAGAACTGTAGAGGAGTTTATTATAACTTGCTTTATTAAATTTTTTTTTAAAGAAACTGTGATTTATCCAGAGTTTTTTGTGTTTTAGGAATTCAGGAAGAACTTGCCTTCTTATAAAATGAAGGAAGTAAGTACTGCTCTTGAAAGTTATAGTTCAAATTTTTGGAAATAGCATTTAAAGCTAGTATGTCAAAGTTCAACAGAGAATTTTTAGTGATAACATTTGAAAAAGTAAAACTGAAAATGCACTTAAGTGGTGGTGAGTGGTGGTGGAAATTGCAGTGGAAATTATGATATCATAAACTATCATGAGCTGCCAGCTAAAAACAGGTAAAATTAGCAGATAGTCATTAACAGAGCCATATGATAGACTGATAGGCATTCCAGAATGAATGAAAGAGATCAGAATATGGCACTGTAATTTTCTGCAAAATTCAGGTTAAAAGCAGGCATCTTCTAGCAGATTAGAGCTCTTCACATATTGCACCTTTCAGTGATTACTTGTTATTTTGATGTGCCTCAATCACAACTACTTCCATGCCTACTTTTAACTTTTGCTGCATTAGGTACTGCTGGAAGCAATGAAGGAAAACCAAGTTGTTGTTATAAGTGGAGAAACTGGTTGTGGAAAAACTACTCAAGTGAGATTTCCTTTGATTTGTGATTTTTGTGTTGTATGATTGTATAACATTTTTTTCTTATTCTGAGTTTGTCTGATTGTGTTATTTGAAATGGTTTGCTACTTTTTATTCAGAAAGTAGAGGTATGAACTGTGAGCATTCTATTGAAGGCTTGAATGAGTAGTACCACACATAATTGTAATGAACATTAAACATGTTGTTGTATTACAACTCTGGAGCTAGGTTGTTCTCATGATGGACATAATTTATCATCAATATCAACATGGGAATATTTTACAAAACAAGTATGATTATGATAGAAAATGCAAATATATTTCTTAGGCTTTCTTTCTTTTGCAGTTGAATATGTGAGTAATGCTATTTTTTGTCACTTACCTTTTCTTTATATAGGTTGCACAGTTCATTCTTGATGATGCCATCGAACAAGGATTTGGCTCACAATGCCACATAATTTGCACTCAGCCTAGGAGAATTAGTGCAATCTCAGTTTGTACCTTTCCTGATAAACCCTGCACTTATGTTTATATACGTTTTTTTTTATAAGAAAAAAGTTTATATGAAAATGAGGCTCAAATCGTCAAAATCGTAAGAAAATCGTAAGAAAATCACGAGGCTCAAATTCCTAAATTAAGTGCTTTTATAGGCCAAAAATCGGTAATTTCGTCGTTATTGCATTCAAAATGTTAAAGATGGAATTCAAATTCAAGTATACAATAGTATTAACGAAAGTGTAAACCACCCTAGCCAGTTTATTTCAGCAAAAGTTAAGAAAAATGTAAGAAAATCTGAGGCTCAATTTGGGGAAAAGTTAAGAAAATTGAGGCTCAGGCAAAATAATGATTTTCTTATAAAAAAAACGTGTATTTTTCTCCTTTCAGTTGAAAAATCAAAATACTGTTGCATCATAAAAGTGTTTTTGTTAAATCTGAAGCAGCAATGTTTGCACTATTATGCTTTCCCGTAAGAATTACTTACTTGTTATGAAATGCTTTTACAGCATTTAATGACCCCTAACTGATTGGCTTTGTAAAGCCTGTGATGCATCGCACTGCACTGTATCACACCCCATCCTGACCCATCCAGAGATGTGTCTAGACACTTTCGTTTGGGGAGCATTTTGGAAAAATTTAACCAGCTATGATTGCAAAGAAAGGTAAAAGAAAATAGCATAATAAATGGGATGCTAGATCACATGCAGCACGATCAACTTTTGTCACAGTCTTGTACATGTTGGAGGGTGCCATACCTCCCCCATGCCCCCCATAAGAACATCACTGGACCATGAAATGTGAATATGACTTTAGGAGATCATTTATATTATTACTAATAGCAATTTTGTACAGGTTGCTGAGAGAGTTGCTGCAGAAAGGGGAGAATATTGTGGAGATGGAAGTGTTGGATTTCAAATTCGATTAGAAAAGTAAGCTTCAATCTAATCATATAGTAATTATATGCATATAGCTGAATAAAAAAATAAACATATGTTTGTATTATCAGCATTTGCATTGTATTATCTTCCATTTAATTTTTGTGTATTTTCATACTTGTTTGTTGAAACCTCTGTACTGAGTTTTTTCTATGAATGCAACTGTGATAAATGATCATATTATCAACAGGTCTGCTCGCATTCTTCTGACTAGGAGCTTGCAGGAAGTGTTTGTTAATATTTTTTCCTTTCTAGTAAACTCCCCAGGAAGAGAGGCTCAATATTGTACTGCACAACAGGAATTCTACTTCGATTGCTTATCTCAGACCCGTAAGTGAAAAATTACTTCATTTTTTGATTTCAAGAAATTTAATGAGCATACAGTTGTTGCAAGCTATGATTTGATATATCACTTTGTGACCTTGTAAGACTTTTATTTACATATCTTGCTTTTTCTCATGAGGTGTTATTGCAAGCTCTGTCATGCCTTAGATTTCATTAAAATAGTCATTATTTTTGTTTCAATTTACAGGCTACTCACAAATATCAGCCATATTGTTCTGGATGAAATCCATGAAAGAGATCTTTTATCAGATTTTTTGCTGATTATTGTGAAGGACCTTATACCTTTAAGGTAATAAAATTTTCTGCAAAACTTATTCCATCATCTCCATATTTTTCACATAGTATTTTGATGCATTACATGCAAACCATTTACTAAAGCAATGAGAGCTTTTTTAACTAGTAGGACACGTTTTATGAATTTTGCCCATAATCATATTGTTGGATAGTTTATGTTTTTGTTTCAGATCTGACCTAAAACTCATTCTAATGAGTGCAACTTTAAACTCAGATCTTTTCTCAGAATTTTTTTGTAAGTATGAATCTTTGACAATATAATCACTCAGTTCTTATTGTAATTTAATTTCTTTTGGATTTTTGGTTTTCAAATTATATTGCATTTTCATTTACAACAATGTCAGGAAAGTTATGCTTGAGTACATTAGGATTGCCATCTAATGTTGGTTTCTTTTTAAACTGATTTGTGCACATTTACATTCATTTTGGGGAGAGACAGATGGACAAAAGCTTCTTGAATATTGTTGATCATTGCTTTCTGTGAACCTTTATTTATTTAGTGATCTCACATTTCTTCAAATATAGAAATATTGAGAATGAGCTAACCCTCGCGCCCCCACCCCCATTGCTCACCACTGCCTCTAACTATGTGATGTTAAGAGAAGGTAGCTATTGAAAGCCAAACAATTGACATTGTTTTTATCCTGAATCAACCAACCAATGAAAAGCAAGGCTAAAAGAAAACCCACCAATGCATCCTGAGATTTTTCCAAGTGAAACCCTATTCATTTGTTGCACCGAATTCATATCAATGAAGCAATTTTTTTCTTTTCTCCATTGTAGATTCCTGCCCAAAGCTGAACATCCCTGGATTCACATACCCAGTTAAAGAATACTATTTAGAGGATATCTATGAAATACTGAGGTACATTTTTATTGCTAGTTTTACCCATAGTTGTACAATATCCTATGTCATTCAAGCCTTATGTTCTTTGCCCCAAACTAAGAATGTATGGAGAATAATGAATGCTGGGGAGTGTGTTTTTAGGTGCATTGCTACAGTATGTTAAAAATAATTAGAAGGCCAGAAAAAGGGTATTTTGGAAAGCCTGGATTGATTGTATCTATGGAAGAAGCTGAATAGTGTGGAAGGATTTTGGTCCATAAACTAAAACCTGTAAACTTTAATTTGATTTTCTTTAAAATGTCTTAAAAGCAATGAGATTGGCAATGGGACAACTTTGCTGGAATATCTTATTGGTATTAGAAGGTGTTTGCTTCCTGTATCCCCTTTGCTGTCAGTTCCTACACCTTTGTTATACATCCATGTCTTTTGTCTATGTACTAGGTCAAACATTTCATTGGATTTGAAGATAGTGATTACAGCATGTTAAAATTCATTTTAAAGCAAATTCTCATACTTCTTACATTTGTGTATTTATGTCAGGTACTCAAGAGAGGGAAGCGCAAGAGACAGGAATAGCTCAATAAAGCCATGGCAGAGAAGGCGAATGAAAGATGAGCTAAATAAAAGAATGGAAAAGGAAGAAGAAAATAGAAATTTAGTAAAACACTTGCAGCAAAACCCTAATGGGTATTGCCATATATTGATTTTTAGTTCTAAAAACTTTCTGGTGTTTTATGATGGTATACCTATGACAATGGTCAAGGAAGAATTTATGTCACGTGCAATTTGGCCAAAATATCTACTTTTCTGTTCATAATTGTCCTCGATGCTATATCACTTGATTATTCCTTTTTAAATACCTACTTCAAAAGCAGTTGGAGTTATTTTAGGTGGATGCAGAAAGTCCTTGGCCAGATTTTTTTATTGTTTGTCCATCTTCATCATCTGATTTGCTTCTTATGGCACAGTGTGTCATTTTTGTCAATTTGATGCTCATACTTTTGAAATTTTGCTGTGTTCTTCTCATGCTATAATTACGCTTAGCATGTGGTTCTTGACTACCCTTGTTCCATGTACTTTAGCCATGTGATGATTTAGGTTTTGGTTGGCAGTAAAGAACAGGAAGGATTTGCTTTATTTTATTATTTTCACTGATTAAATTGTAAAGTTC
Organism: Cassiopea xamachana; assembly: GCA_900291935.2. NCBI lineage: Eukaryota > Metazoa > Cnidaria > Scyphozoa > Rhizostomeae > Cassiopeidae > Cassiopea > Cassiopea xamachana. The sequence continues at coordinate 3,232,206 of OLMO02000238.1, forward strand.
CTGTCCTTCTCTTCGTCTTTGTGACTATCTGTTGTTCTATTGTAAGCATGAAGTACTCATCACTGACAATTCAATCACTCTGTGAAGCAGACTTGGATGTAATTGACTTCCAACTGATCGTGTGTCTGGTGAGACACATTTGTTCCAATATGGAGGTTGGTAGAATACTATACTTCAATTGTTTTCTCATTTCCTTACTGCTTTGGCAAATAAGTGCTGTTCAGGTTGAAAATGTTTGGTTTTGTAGAACTGCTCTGCGTTTGTTGCTCTCAAACAAGCTGTATCAACTTTGGTATCATTCCAAAGAAAAGGGGAAATTAAGGTGGCAAGGAAAGGAACTGCCCACCTTATCTCACTTTTCGGTGGCCCAGGATAACTGCCCTTTCTGACAGATCCTCCTCTACTAATAAAGATAGATCCGTTCGGAAGAAACAGCAAATATATTGAAGGCAAAGGCTAGTCAGTCAATTAGCTAAATAAACAGAACACAATGAGTTATTCTAAGTTGTTATGCATAAATGTTAGTTTATTGTTCATCTACGTACGAAAGTACACGGGAGTACCTTTCCCTTCGCCAAAGAAAAAGCAGCATTTTCCCATAGTTATATTAATTTGTTTTACCTACTCATTGCATAACAGAATCATATTTATTTCCTTTTCTCAAAAGTTAATTCTATCAAATGCATCCCTCTTTATATTTCAGGATGGTGCTATATTGATATTTTTGCCAGGATGGGATGACATTTCAACACTGCACGATATGCTTCAAGCAAATCCTGTTTTTCGCTCGAGTAATGTTCTGTTCAATGTTTGCTCTGATATCTGCAACTACTTTTAAGAAACTGCTTGCTGCAGCCGGTTTCTCTTAGCAAATTCAAGAGCTTTATACTTGGCTTTTTTACCTTCTGCAATGTTTCTAAATTTTTAGCAATTTCACATGTTTAAGCAACATATTCAGTGACTCAAACAGATTAAATAGAGGATAGATATGGCATTATTAGAGTTTTATACTGGATTTTATTCAATTTTAGGTGGATATATAATTATTCCGTTGCATTCACTGATGCCAACCAAAAGCCAGCAGCAGGTTTTTCTTTGTATATCTTATTTAATACGTTTTAGATGCCAAATTAGGTGTATAATATTGTACAAGCCAAAAGTATTATTATACAGATTTATATTAGTATTGTTAGGCTCTCTGGGCAAACATTTCATCCAATTTTGTCGCTTAACTTACCTAGCTATAGATGTATATCGATTTTGTCTGCTCAGAGATAGCCCCATGAACAAAATAAAGCAAACCTAAAAAATTTGTTAAAACAATTTTTAGTAATTAGTGTTTGTGTGTTTATCGTGGTTGTATATTTAATTTTAGTGTAGTTACGTGTCCTAAATGTCAATGGCTGCGGAGTTGTCATGACATCTTGCACTCCGTGGTATCGTCCTTGTAGTGTGGTAAAGTGCTTTTGTGTTCGTACAATCCTATGATATTGTTGTTTATATTTTGAATATTTGCATATAAAAAAAACAAGCCAAAATCTTCTCTTAACTGGCACCAGTTTCCCTCAATGTAAATTTATGTTGTTTGCTTCAGTTATACATTGGTTCTTTGTTGAAGTTTGTTAAGTGGCAATTAACTGTTTATTGCCGTTGCACTTCATTGCATGCTTGTTGGTTGCTTTTTAATTGTGAGATTGCAGGATACAAAGTTTTATTAAATCCTGATCATTTTTCTGCAATCATCCTTTGTGCCATGACTAGTTATTCGTACATCTAGTCTCATCACATCTTCTCTGTAGGTTTTTGAACGGCCACCGCCAGGCGTGAGGAAGATTGTTATTGCAACAAACATTGCTGAAACAAGGTAAAGAGCTAATGTTTTTGTTATTGTCAATTAATTAAATTATCACTGTTGCTTCAAAATGAAGTCGATGATTCTAAGTGGCCAGAATTTTCAATAATATTTAGAGTAAACAGCTGATCATAAATAGTACGGGACTGTGTTCCATAGAGGACAATTCTGTGACGTGTACTTTTTGATGTCATTTTAATGTCACAGTAGACGATATATCGCCGGTAGCTGCCTTTCATTGAAACCTCTGAGTGGCTGGGTTTTATTTTTGGTTTAGATGTTTTTTCAACTTTTCTAATCGAACTAAGAAGTTGAACTGCATTTGCCCTTGGTGTTGTCGCGATTTTCTCAGACTTCTGAGAAATGGATGCGAACCCTAACACTACAGACTGTTAGTAATGACAGGAAAGACAATTGCTGGGGGGAAAACGAAATAGAATCAAGCTTTACGCATTGACCTATAAATTAATAAACTTGAAACCAGAAATTATTGGCTGTATTTTTTGACAGTATAACAATCGACGATATTGTGTATGTAATTGACTCAGGGAAGATCAAGGAAAAGGTAAGTACAATCGATACCTTTGTTTGTCGTTGTTTTTCATTTCTAGCTACAAGTTATTATAAGTCCTCTTAAAACGGTGCTGGTGGATTTTTGTTGTCTTCTGTGAAATTATTGGTTTCTATGCAAAGGAGTGAGTTGTTTTGAATATGGAGTTGAGGTTTTCGTCAAATCTCTTCATAGACAAAGTTTCCTGAATCATTTGTGACTCCACAATGACGTGGTTGCTAGCTGAACAGCACGGGGGGACGTTGCATTTGTTCTATCTACCGCAAAAGCCTGATCCTGTTGCAAAGCTTTGTTATTAACTTCCCCCCGTCTCTGTTGCAGCTCCTTCCATGTCAGTAGGTCGTAGTTGTTATCTAGCTTATCATTAGACACACTTTCCTATTTTGTCTATAAATAATTTGCTTTAATATACTGTTATTTGCTGCGATGACGCTTGCTAAGTGGTTTAATTTTCGTAGGCCGCATTTTGCGAGTGTAATTAAACTCCACCCCTATCTATTTCGCTTTTTCAGACGTACGACACAGCCATGAATATGTCATGTCTCCAAACTGCCTGGACCAGCAAAGCATCTTCGAAGCAAAGAAAAGGAAGGGCTGGCAGGTACTGGCATAATTTGTTTCAGGTTAAAATTGCTGCAGAAACAGAACTTTTCTAGGTCACTTTGCATTGAAGACTAATTTTCTAGCCCCCCCCCCATCCCACCATTTCATCTTACTCAAAGTGACGATTGCTGGGTAAGCAGAACTTCTTTGGGCCCATTTGCACTGACTAACATTTTTCTATCCCTTTCTTTACCCGCTATTTGAATTTACCTCCTGCTTTTAAAGGCTGAATATGTATTTCTTTCTCTGACTTACTGAATGACATATGGACCCACAGATCCCTTGCTGAACTTAGTAGTGTATTACTGGCGTTTGCCACTGTAGTAGAATGACCCATCCTTCTTATGCAGAGTGCAAGCTGGCTATTGTTTTCATTTGTTTACTCGATTGAAAGAAGAATCTTTGGCTGAGTACCAAGTTCCTGAAATCCTGAGAACACCTTTGGAGGAGCTATGCCTTCAAATTAAGGTAGGAAGTTGTATTACTATTATTATTATTTTACTCAAAGTCATTCTGCTTTTGTTGTTCACAGTTGTCGTAGTCTAGATGTTCAAAATAGTTTTGTAATAATTATCCACATCAGCTTTTAGAAATCTTTCATGAACGTTTTGGTATGGTTATTTACACTTGCTTGTATTTCAATATTTTATGCTTACTAAACATATAGATGATTTGAAATTTCAATTTTGTCTTATTTTTGCAGGTTTTTTATTTATTCACAATATTTCTTCCACTTTTTGGCCTGTTCAAATGATCTATACGTGTTCTCTTCTCGTTACTTTAGATTCTGAAGCTTGGGAAAATTGAGCAGTTCCTGGAAAAAGCGCTGCAAGCTCCATCTTCCTATTCTTTGAAAAATGCCATCAGATTACTCACAGAATTGGTATGTATATAAGAACGCTAGTTTTAAAAATGTCCACAATGAATATAGGAGTGCTATTTAGTTGCCCTAACAATTGGAACTAATAATCTACGTCAAATTCCTGTTCTGATATTACTAAAAAGAACATGATTTTTACTTACTCTGCTTTATTCTGCATTATTTCTTGACACCAGAACGCGCTTGATGCAAACGAGAACCTCACTCCTCTTGGCTACCATCTTGCAGCCCTTCCAATTAATCCAAAAGTTGGCAAGATGATTCTCTTTGGAGCAATTTTCTCTTGTCTTGATCCTGTTCTCACTATTGCTTCAAGCCTTGGATTTAAAGACCCGTTCTTCATTCCTATGGTAAGAGACATTTTTAGCTCATCCAATTTCTCCTAGTGTTATCTTCCATGCATCTGTGATTGACATATGCGATGATTCAAGTTGTGTTTTAGTTGAAGCAAAGAAACAAGATAGCGTCCTTTATGAATTATGTTTAAATAAACAAAACATCATATTTAGCATAGCAACTAATCTTATATCCCTCTTTCCTACCCTCACTTCTCCTCATAGCATCAATTTGTCGAGTCTCTAAATTAAATGAACCACGTGGTTTTACCACAGTTGCACATTTCAAGTGATGTACTAGACACGGGAGTATTTTACGACATTACAACAAGTTGTTTTTGCATAGAATCAGTATGTATTGTTATAGTTGATCACACGTTTTTTTATAGCCGGAATCTAGGCTGAAAGGTGAAAGTTCGTTTTTTACAAAGAAGCGTGTAAATTATTCAATAGGATGCTTTTGTCTCATATTCATTTTCATTATGTTTTTTGTAAATATTTTTACCCATATTCATCGTGTGCCTTGAATTTTCATGGGCTATCTAATTTTTGTAGTTACATCTATTGATTGAGTCGCTTTTTTGATTACATTGTTTTAGGGTCCCATTAACTCTTTAAATTTTTTGAACGCTGTATTGTTGCTACATTGCCTTTGAATTGGAAGAAAAACTAGTTGGTGTTTTGATAAGAATTTGTCCAAATTTGTGAAATCTCTTGTTTATTTTTTGACAACCATAATCACTTTATCAGGGAAAAGAAAAGGAAGCTGATGCTGTTAGAAGGGATTTTGCGAAGGGAAGTCAAAGTGACCACATCATGCTAATAAATGTATTTCATGTAAGCATTTTAGTTTTTCATTATGATACCTTCTCTACATCATTTTCTGGTTGCTCATAGTACATGCATGTATTGTTTCGTTGTGTGAAATTCGAAGACACAGATGACTAACATCTTGTGAAATCCTTATACCCGCAACTTAGGATGGCGCTTATGTCTCTGTTCTTGACTCAGTTGGCGCAAAAAAGGCGTGTGCTTGCTAGACCAGTATCTTTAGCCCTCTCTTGCACGATTTATAAACCTTTTTCTCTGCTTCACACTCTTTGTCCAGGTTTTCGTAAATGGAAAATAAGGAAATTTATTTGTGAGATTAGAGAGTTTGTCACAAAGCTTGTATTAATGGTAGGGATAGCTACCATTGAAAGTTAGAGTCTGAGAGTTGCATTTTCTGATGATTTATAAAGAATTTTACTTTTTGTTTTATAGGAGTGGGAAAAGGTTCGAAGATCATCGGCTGAGAAAAACTGGTGTTGGAGGAAGTTTTTATCTATGAGAACTCTGGCTGTACGTTTTTCTGTCTATTTCATGAACTATTTGAAGTCCTAAGTAGCAGTAAAAGGAAGCATTATTTTCAAATTTCCTTACATTATCCCCTTAGAGGTAGTAGTTAGAGTAACTATTCTTATTTATTCTTCTTCCTCCTCCTTCTTCTGTCTTCAACTCTTATATTCTCTCTCTCCCTCATATGGTCTCCCTTCCTATCATATCTTCTCTCTTGTTTCATTTTCTCCTCCGATAGTGTTGGATTGGTTGACAGAAATGAGAATGTTTGTAGGACAACAATTGGCACTTTAAGAGAGGCCCAAGCTTATAATGAATCGTCCAAAAGTGCGAAGAATTCTTGAGAGTAGTTAATTTCAAACACAATGAAGCGCCATTAAGGATTTACCTGCGATAATTTCACCTTTGGTCCTTTGTAAGAGATTTTTCTCCGGACAAGTGATGGAACTTTGTAGCAAATCTGACTAAAGTAGAGATTAAAGATAGCGTATGGATTTCTGCGGAATGATGACAGTATGTTATAGGCCATCTTTTGATGTTGAATTTCGAATGCCAAATCTGACACTTCAAGTATGGATCGTAATTTTGGGAGGAAAATTAGGTCGATTTCATTCGGAAATAAGAATTGAAATCAGATGGATTTGATTGCTTCTCAGATATGAAAAGCTGTTGTTATAGGCATCAGAGTTTCACTCTGATTTCTCAAATGTGTTCGATTTTAGATGATTGATGACATGAAATGCCAGTTTGCGCGCCATCTACATGAAATTGGATTCATTGATAAGCCGTATCCGAATTGCCGCCAATCAAATATACATTCAGGTGTGCGCTTCGCGTTGGGGATTATTTCTTCTTATGTTTAGTTAGGAAGTGAGTTTGAAAATTAAAAACTCACTGCTGTTTTTGACTTGACCTCATGCAAGTAGGTTGCTCAAAACTGTTGAATGAGAATTGTTGTTTTCGCTTTATTTGGCGGGTTTGGCTTCTTTATTGTAATAAAGTTATTTAAAGTCATGTTGCCTAAATTTTGTGCATATGTTATACGTATTATATGTTTATTATAAATACATTGTGCATAGTGTAAATGTAGCATATGTCTTTAGAATATGCCATATTTTTTATATAGCACATCTTAATTAGTTGCTTTTAGTTGCGCCCTTTTAACTTAATGGCACAACCGAATATTTATATTAGAGTTTGCAGTTTTGAGACTAATTATTTATGTAGCATTGCTTTCGTTTTCCTCTTGTTCCTAAACATAGAATTCATTTTATAGAATTATTTGCAGGCAATATAAAACTAATCAAAGCAGTCATATGCGCTGGTCTCTACCCAAATGTTGCCAAAGTCACCAATCCTCTTAATGTGAAAAGGTATGTAGTCTATTGGATTTTAAGATACCACTAGGGCGTGTGGACTCCCAGCTTACTGGTAGTATGTAGCCCATTAGCTAGTCTACCAATAGCTGAAGTTGCAAGATTGAAACAATTTTGCTCTATTCACAACAAGTGACAAGCTGTAGGGAAATCAGAACAAAAATGTTTACATTTATTGTTGAATTTCTTTGGAGGAACAAATGCAATTTTTTCAAATGCATTCTTTTCAGCACGATGCTACTACGATTGTAGGGTACTTATCGGTATTTTCTTATTGAATCATGTTATTATGTCTTGGAAAGTTTGATCTCTCTAGGAATACAAGAGCTGGCTAGATGTAAAGCAATAATCCCTTGTTTTAATTTTACACTAGATTCCCAAAGTTTTCAACCAAGGAGCATAGGAGAGTGCAATTACACCCAAAGTCAGTCAACGCTGGAACAAAATATTTTGATAGTCACTGGATCATTTTTCATGAAATGATGAAAACATCAGGGGTAATTTACCATATTCAGATGCGCTGTAAACTTTTGTGCTTTTAAACTACGCAGAAATCACAAAATTATTGGTAATTTTTTGTATTTGGTAGATTTTTCTGTACGACGCAAGCACGATAGCACCATTTCCATTACTGTTCTTTGGTGGCAGGATAACCGCTGGCCGGGAGGACTTTCAGCATGTTATAAAAATAGATGATTATATAAAGTTCAAATCATCGCCGAAGATTGCAAAATTAGTCAAGGTAGGTGTCTTGTCTTCACCAACGATAGTATACCACTACAATATACATCAAATTATGAATGCATTATAAAATTATACAATATAGTGTAATATAGTATAATATGACACAATGTTATGTAATACAGTATACAATATCGTGTAATATAATATAATGTAAAATATTATAATATGATAAACTGTAATATGCAAGCATAAGCGTAGGAAGCCGGATGCAGGGGGCTGCTCCCCCCAAGTTGGGCAGAAATCCGTTTCACTTGGGCATATTTTCTGAATGAACAAAAGGAAATTCAGGCAACTTTTCTGCCTGCTCTCCTGCTCTATTTGATATTTCGGGCAGAAAATTTACAGCCCCCCCCTAAATTTGATGTCCTCCAACGCCCATGAATGCAAATATTGATAATAGCGTTTCTTGCATAGCAGCAAATAAATATAGGATTTTTAATTTTACCACTCTCGTACATTGCTGTAGTGTCATAATTGTCATATTTCTCACTCAACAGAACTTAATTTAGAAAATGGTTGCGTCAATTCATAACAACAACTTCTCCCTTTTAGGAACTGCGATTGAAACTAGACGACTTGTTGGAGCAGAAAATTTCCAACCCGAATTTGAAAATTATCGCTGGAGATTCTCAGTCTAGTGATCAAAACCGTTTGCTACAAGCGATTATTGATCTAATTACAAAAGAAGAGATTCAGGTACGTTTATTTTTTTTGCATGTCTGTGCATCAAGAGAGTAGTTATTATTGTCAATTTCGAAGGAAAGTTATTGAAGTTTTCCTTATCAGCTTTGTTGGTTAACATAAATCAATTTTTAATATCATTTGCACGCTTTTTATTTGATTTTAAGTTATAATATAGAAAAATATCGATTTCATTTTATATATCCTGGAAGTTCTTATTTAGAATTTTTTGCTATAATGTTTTATTGTCGTTATTGTCGAGAGTGCTTCTCATATAAAATTTCTGTGTCATCTTTTTTGATATTCATTTTGGTGTATAGTCTTGAATGAAAAATATTTCCTTGCTTTGTAGTGCTCAGAAAAGTAGAAAGTGTCAGGAATCATACATCCATTAGAGACATAAACAGTGCATATGGTGAAGATTTGATTGATAACCCCTGGCCAGTTGCCAGACAAATTCGTGGCAGCCAGTCACTTAAAATTCAGTTGCAATCAAAACAACAATTTCATTAATCTATTGTAAATTTGTGTGTCAGTCTGTTTTACAAAGCAATATATTCAAAATACCAGTTCGCATTTAAGAATGCCTTAATAGTACTTGTTCAAGCTTGCAGAAATCCAGCTATAGAAACCAAAGTTCTCGAAATTTGTTTTCTGGCATTATATTGATGCCTTGATTGGCCTAATCATCAAAGTACTGAAATCGGATAATAATGCCGCTTTTTGGTATGGATTTGGGTTGATGGCAGCTTCAAAGTCCAAGGCATGGGCTTTATTTTGCATGTTCGCTAAGTATAGTAACACTCCTTTGATCGTAGTTTTGTAGGCAAAGCAATGCTATTACTATATTTATAAAGTTATTGTTACAATGGTTTTGTTTGTAGTTTTATTGTATTTTATGCTCAAGAGCAATTATTATCTTGTTCCTTTGTAATTTTAGGGGTGGTAAGATTGTGTAATGCAATGGGAATAAATGCAGATCCATGCAAAATTCTTTGATTCTTTTTTACCTAATACTCTTGCAAGGAAAGTAGTTTTGATAGAATGCATCAATTCCTGTGACATGATTACATTTTTTGCAATCAAACTCTGGCAACGCCTTAAAGTAGTAAAATTTCAGTTGCCCTTGTTGAAAAGAACAAATGGTATTTAATGCATATTTTATTACTCCATGTGAAACAACCTAGTAACATTTGTAGTAACAGGGAGCAGAACAACGGAGCGGAGTGAGAGAGGAAGTAGTTTGGGGGTCTGGGGTCATTTTCAGAATTCGCGCCATATTCAAGGCCAAATGGCGTAATTTCGATCTAACGAGGTTGGTTGGTTGTGAAATAAAGCCATCAATTTTGATTGCAAAGCAGAAGAGCTTGAAAAATGAAACGTCAAAGGAAATGCAAAAAACGAAGCTCTAATGACTCAAATGAACAGGTGAATGGATTAATTGGCTACTTCTATTTTTTGCAAGACAATTTTTATAGAATTGAATCCTAAATAGGCATATCACTTCATGAACACATAAATTTATCAACAGTACATCAGACGACATTTTAAATAATGAACCTTGAAAACCTGCTCTGCATTATCAACGATGTGTAAAAACATCTGCTACGATTTAATCGAGGTCGTAATTTTGCTTCGAGCACAAAATGCTTGAGAACTAAGCTAGGGGGACAAAAGTATTGCAGCACATCTGAAGCCAATAGATGGCAGATGACACCAATGAATTAATTGCTGTTTGATTATCCTGTGTTTTATAAGATTTATAAGAAGACAAGCTCAATGAAGCCGTGCCTAAAAAGTAACTTTTTTACTTCCAAAGTTTTAAATTAAAAAGTTGAAGTAACTTTTAAATGAGATTAACATTTTGTGGTGTAACTTCTAGCTGTAACAACAATAGAAATCGATTTAGAATGGATGCATAAAATTGTTTTACGAAAAACGCGGGGATTTTTCTCCATTCTTCAAAAACTCTTTCAATAAGTTGTTGCTTGGAGCTTGGAGGGCCTCGTGCATCAGCATTCATTTGGTTTGTCATCCGCAAAAGAACAGTTTAAATTATGTTAAAGTTGGGGCTCTGTGCTGGCCATAGAAGGGCGCTAACCTTACCTTAACCATAACCTACCTTTCCAAGCATTGCTTTTGTTCCTTGAAGCAAGTTTTCCTACAACCTTTCTACGTACTTTTCTGCGTTGATTCACCCTTTAGCAGCATGTTTGTCAACATTTTTAGGCCCAACGGAGCCTAATAACTCTCTCGTTTTCTCCACTTCAACTGTTTTGTTTATAATTGTGTAACTTCTTTTGATACATGGCAGTTCTATCATTGTTAACGTCCTCGATAAATTTCCTAGCGTTGGACGTCAAATTTAGCATTTTTTTATTTTCGAGCATAGGGATCAACTGAAAGCTAATCTTTAAGGTTCTAAAACTTCAAAACATTTTAACGCCATTATGATTAGGGTGTTGGAATACTTTTATCCCCTAGTGTATACGCACTTGTATATCTCAAATTGACACGGGAGCAAAGTCAGCAGTTAGATTATATTAGTGAATATACAATCTCTCTTGTTCAAACAAGAAAAGATTCCCTAATTGTTTCAGGTGTCAGTCAGTCTTGAAGAAGCTTCTGCAACACAAAAATACGTTCCAGTCTTTGGGAAAAATGCACAGCGCAAGCAAAAAACTGGTAAAAAAGAAACGGAGGAAGATGTAGGTAGTCAGGTGGTGAAGATACGGAAAGTAGACAACTTGGAAACGGATGAAGATTTTAAAAATGAGATGGTATGGAGAGTGATTAGTTTGTATGGTAAAGTTTAAGGGAGCCGATGTAGCAGACAGCTGAATTGAAATTATGCAAATTAAACTAGAGCTACTGTAAGCATTTGTGTGTAATACTTCTTTGAAAACTATAAACAATAATTAATTTTTAATCATACGCATGCTACGATGCGATTGCAAACCCTTTGAGTTGACGTGATTACAATGCTTGAATTTATGCCTCACCCTGTAGATAATTACTTTTGATTTTAATGCTGTCTTTACCTACAAAAACCTTTTTGTCGTATAAATGCTCATAGCAGTCAGTCTCATCTGCTGTTTTATTGTCTAATTCTGCAATCTTATTATGCGCTTTGTTTAATTTAGTCAGAAGATGGTTTGAGTCAAGAGGAGTATACACCAGACAATAATGACAAAACATTACACCACAATACACCAGTTAAAGATCCTGAAACAGAAGAATGTCTTGATGTCTCAAGTTCTTGTAATGACAATATCGCACAGGAAGAAGACAAAGGTCCAAATCAGGGTGATAATGCTCGTGGAGAAGATGATATCAAGAGCCAAATGCAAATAGAAGATGAAGCTGAAATGAGTGCAATTGAAGGTAATAGAAATCCCTTCGAAATTAAACTGCGACGTATAATTTTGAAATAAAACCTAATTTGATAGTTTCTGACTTTGACTACACATTACATTGCTATAAAAATGCTAAGCAATTAAGGCATTCAAGGAATTCTAGACCACATCCTTTGCTTTTACAAGAAATGGATATATTGGATATATAGAGAGGATACACTTCTTAAAATTTCTTCAGATGAAGTTCGATAAAGTTTAGATAAGCTCTCAATATACGCTCAGGCCTATAGATGCAATGCAAAATCCTTATTATAACTAGGGGTTAGTCTTGGAGGAAACTGCCAAAATCGTCAGCAATGAGAATTGTAAGCTATTAGAAATAACTCTTCTAATAAACAGTTCAATGAAACAGTTGAATAAACTGTTGAATAAACAGTTGAAACAATTCAAAGTTCAATAAACAGTTGAAAATAAACAGTTCAATTTAGCTTTTGATGCTCGATTGCTAAAGAAACTCTGAGCAATTGCTTAGAAGACAATCTAACCCTTGTTTCCCATCCATTAATAGGGGTTTTACCAACTCTTCCTAGAAAAGCAAACACTTGCCATTGAGGCTACCACATTGAAGGAAAAGATGTCCATTGACGTCAAAAGTGCTAAAGAAGGGCTTCTTAATGACATAGAAGGATGTGAAGACGCAAAGCTTCATTCGAACCCTGCAGTTCTCCCTACTTCACATGGCGGGTCTACAGAAAAGGAGAGCGTTGATACTACTTTACAAGAGATGGAAAACTTTGCAGAAGAGGAGAGGGATGGTACTAAGATGAAAGATAAAGAATCAGTAGAATATAACGGTAACACTATGAGCTTGTTAGAGCTTGATTTATCCAAGAAAGCAGTAGTAACTGACAGTGGTGGAAACGGCTTTGGTGAAGAGCAATTAGGTATCATCGAAGAAAAGCCCAGAGAAGCTCTTCACAATACCAGCAATAATGAAGTGAAGGATGAAATAATTAATATGAACATAGATAGATTAACTGTAGATATAAATTTGACAAAGGATAAATCAATTGATCTGGTTCATGATGACAGTAAAGAGCAAAGGAAAGTGACCAGTCACAATGTAATTGCCTCTGCAGATCCTCCAGAATCAGCTCTGGCACGAGACAATCCAGTGATTGGTGAAGATAAAACTTCAACAGAAGCTCTTTCACATCTATTGGTATCGCATTTATCCGCAAGAGAACACGACGTAGCAACCATACATTCGCAAAGCAACAAAATATGCAATATCTCAGATGGTGGAAGCTCCCAAATATCTGATAATGGAAAAGATGTGATGACTGAATCCAAAAAGAAAAACGATGGAATAGCAAATTCTGCAAATGTACAGTCACTCCTAGACTATGATGCTGACGCAATGATGACTGATTCTCAGATCAATTTACTTGATGAAGATATACTAACACTCCCGCAAAGGTATTATTCAGTTATACAGAGTGTTCGTGTGAACAACTATGATCCTAGAGAAATTTTCTCGAGAAGAAAATGCTTAAGACCTTGTTTGAAACAAACTAATTTTCTGGGAAAAACTTCACCGAGCACTCTTCTAACAGAAGTGCTCAACAAAAGATTTTCCCACAGCTATGCCACAATCTAAGTGAATTATTGCTTGCATTTTAAGATTCTGAGGCATTCCTTTGACATCACTCTCAATTATACTCTAGTTACCATAACTCATATTACTCCTTAAAGTCCACATATACTCTTCCTGAAATATCCTTACCTTCTAGCTCAGTGCATGAGTTTAATGTTCCTGATATCAACAATAATAAGCGTGTAGGGAGTAAAAAGACTTTGGAAGATTACATTGCAGATGGAGAACATATGATGAAGGGCATTATTGAAGAAACATCAAATATAACGTATGAAGTTATCATATCTATTGTTTTTCAATTAGGAGTTAATGTGAAGTTCGACACAGATAAGTAACCGTAAAGAGCACAGGGGCAATGCCCCAAGTGAACATTCTGACATTGCTTTGCCTCGCAATAGAATTATTGACCTTCAAATTTAATGTTCAGATAAGGTTCTTGCCTCCCCTGCAAAGGTAATGGTAAAATTTGATTTTGTCTCTTCAGGACTACTCCTCTAGCTACGTGTTCCGTTTGTTAGTTGCCAGATAGCAGATTACTCTACCACTTGAAATCATACGTTTATGAAGAGCAGTTAATTGCATTGTAAAAGTGATTTTGTTTACGAGGTGTGTTGTTTTAACATCACCCCCTTCCTTTGTATGCAGGAAAACGATTGTCACCATGAAAAGGTTTATTGATTCCGTCAAGAAACAGAAACAGACGAGGATAAATACAATATGGAAGTACGGAAAAACGAGCTAAATAGGTTTGTGTTTGATTGGCTAAATAAGAAACAGCGAGTAAAGTTCCTAAGAAGGCTTTGGGCGCGCATATGCTAAAGTTTTACCCTATTCCAGCAATGGGATGGAAAATGCTGCTACTGTTGCGACTGGAAGAGATAAAGAGCTGAGTATTATAGGCATCTTTGTAACCAAATTATTTATTACATCTAATTTAATTGGATGCAACAGTCTAATCGATGATAAAATATTCAACTAAAATGCATAAAGTATAACAGGCAAGATTAGACATTCACTTTCCACCAATGTTTGGTTGCTAATATTGATAAATACACTTTCTTTTAGAACTGCTATTTCTGACATATGATAACTTTTCTTTCAGGATCCTCACGTGGTTTGAAGTATGTTTGCAATATTCCTTTCGGTAGTTAGCAGAGATATGAAGTTGGCAACGTGATCTAAGTTCATCTTTTGCTGGTAGTTCTAAGACTTGTTTTTTGTATATTGAAATACTAATTAAAACGATACGAAGACAGCTTGCATGGACAGTTTAGAAGTTCATTCCTTCGACTTTTGTCTTGTACCTTATCTTGCACCTCTCCACACGAGGAGGGTCCTAATTCCCATTTCAACGGCCTTCCGTCTTCACACTTAAACCACTCCTTGTCATGAGACATTGGGGTGGGGTGCTTGAAACAATGGGGGAATTTGGGACTTGAGCAATTGCTGCCTGAAAAGAGCAGTCATAAGGAGACAACCTTTAATTACGGTGCACGTAGTATGTTGTATCACGTAGTATGTTGTATCACGTAGTATGTTGTATCACGAAGTAAGTTGTATCAGAGAATGGCAAGTTCCCCCAAAACCAAAAGAACAGAAAAGTCCACAGAACGACAAAGAGCTAATTGCAGTTCATGTGGCTCATGATTATCAAGGGCAAAAATTAAATAAATGCAAAATGTCTCTATATCTAACATCTAATAAGATTAAATAGAAAGTAATTGATACCAGGAATTAACTCTAAACATTTAAGGAGTCCCAAGATACAATACAATGATTCATACAACACATGTATTTAGTAGTAACTTCCATTCATTATGAACAATTGGACATAGTCAAGAAGGTTGATGAGAGCACTAGAAATAGGCTCTAAAATCTAAAAAGTCCCAACAAAACTCAACAGACTAAGGGAATAGTATTACTGTAGTTGCTGCTTAAGGTAGATGACATTCTTTGGGTTTGTGATTAAATGAAACATAACCTACTAAACTACCATGGAAGCCAAGAGCAACTACCATCATCCAATAGCACATTATACAGTAGTGTCCTGGTATAAGAAACTTTTTCAAGTTCAGATATGTGTTTCTTGCAAAGTGAGATATAAACTTCAAAACAGCATAAAAGTTTCTTAGCATCTTTGAATGGATTAACATACACTTCAGTTTTTTCAACAAGAAGCAAGTAGTTTGTCAGAACTTTACCAGTTCTTCATAAAATGAGGTTATTTTTTGAAAATCAGGGTCTTTGTTTCTTAAAGCTGTTTCTTATATGCAGGATACTACTGTAAACAAGATTCCAAGCAAGAGAACTTTCTAGGAAATCACAACAGAAAATAAAGAGCATAATTAATTCCTACAGCAGATGACATCTCTAAATGGAAGCATATATCTGTATAGCATAAAGTGGAACTCAGTAGGATAGACAAATCACCCTACTAATTAAGGAACACTACTAATACAACAGAAATATAACACAGCAAAGATGACAAATATGACACAATAATGATAAACCTATTGTAAATTGTGATATCTTAATATTTTGGCCTCCATGATATTTGTACTTTATGTGGTAACTTGTAAACTTTATCAACTACATACTAAATTAAAGCCACCAATATCTAATGTATATAATCAATATGAAGGTAATTATTCCACCAGCAGCATACTTTGCATATGCAGATCTTAAGTTTAAATATTTTGCATCTTTTTTGTATTTCTCTGACTGATACCTCAGCTCACCAGCTTTTTCTCCAAGAACTAACAAAAGAAGATGACCAGTTCTTGAAACTCAAAACTCAACTGACTGCATGCAATTCATTTGGCACTTTTAACTATTTTTCAACATCATTTGTTCAATATTCAAACAATTTCATAAAATCTTGAGCCACTGCATTTCTACTTCAAATGTCACAAATACAATCACAGTGAAAAAGAACATATTTAATTATGATTTCTTTGAATTCAAAATTAAAATGGCAAGCTTAATGCACAGTGAAAATATTTCTTAATACTTGTACAGCAATAGCTAAAGTTAATGACAAATACCTGATAGTTGTTCACCCCTTTGTAATATATCATCAATATTCTGCATCATGATTCTCTGAACATCCTGAAGTTCATCATTTATTCTGCTCAGATTTCTTCTATTTCTAGAGTCCATAAAATTCTTTCTTGATTTCTGAATGTATGTGTCTAGACAAAGAAAAAGAAATGGGTAAGCTTGTGATCAGAATATGATGGCATGCTGATGGATTTCAATAACAGACTTAAACTTAGATCCATGATGATTGAACCATCCTACAAAAACCAATGGATGAGAGGAACATAGGAAACATTTAGGTGCACATATATTTAGGAAACTCTCACAAGCTTCAAAGGGCAACAGTATGTAAGCTGCTAAGGGGCACTTTACATAAAAATTCTTGACAAGTAGGGGGATGACATGCTTCCTGTGTCCCAGCTCCTACATCTATGATGGGTGATTTCAACATGGGAATTTAATATCAACATGCATGAACTACAATTAAGTCCTCTCAATGGTAATTTCCATGCTTCAATCACCCCTATCAAGATATGCACTGACAAAAATGGGATTGAAGTCTGAGCATTCTAAGCCATTTCAGTGATTAAGAGCTGCAATATATACTATTCCTTACCAAATTCAATAAATGAATAAGGTCTGGTTGCTGTGGCAACCTGTCCCCCATATTCTCTACTGAATTCTGCTTGGATGTCTTCTAGATAGCCAAATGCTAATCTCTTTGAGAAAGCTTTTTCACATAGCACTAAATAGCATATACCATTTTCAAGTGAGTAGCTGCAAAAAATGTTCAAATAATCAGCAACATTCTAAATTAGTACAAATATCCATATATGATATCAGGTCTCTACAAATACTTTCTTTTTCCTAAACAATTGCTAGTAACCATATTAATCAGGTGGGTAGCAGTGATAGCTTGACTGCATTCATCTTGAAGGCTGACAATTCAAATTTACTTCACTACCAATCTAAGTGTACAGCTGATTCATCAATCAACATTGGTGAATCAGCAGTACATGTTCTTTTGAAAAATACCAAGGTCCTGTCTTTCTAAACAATCTGTTGCAAAACTAAAACAATTGCATGACATAAAACAAACACATCAAATGGCAAACTTAGATCTCTATCTTCATATAGCATTTGAAACGAGAAGGTAATGGTCTTACTGAAATACATAAGGTCCAGTCTCTATGCTGCACTTTGCTGGTGACCTTTCATTTAACTTTCTAAACAACTTCTTTGCTTGGCTTTGGTACTCTTGCATATCTCTTCCAGACTATTTTTTCAATAAAATGTTATCATTAGAAATCAGTTTTTTCTTAACATGAACAATGCTAATAGCACAATGCACTTGGCTAGTTAGAATGTCTCAATTCAAATTACAAAATAAGATGAAAGCAGCAGTCAAAATTATATGACATATATTTCTTAACTCCAGTCTTCAACACCAAAGGCAACTCCTTAGCAGTACTCTCTCCTTTATGTACAGATCAGTAAGGCTAAATTAAATTCCATCAACACCAAATCCTACACATTTTTGTACATTTACTCATCTCTAGAAATACGTACACCCATACAGGATAAAACAACTAGATTCGGTTTATCTATTCAACAAGAAGTCTACATCATTGAAGAAAAAGTAAAACTGCAACTTGAGCTCTGAAAAAATTACTACCTGTTCATCCAGGGGATTTGAGGCTGCTAAAGGTAGGCCATCTACCAGCCTGGCTATCATAGTAAGTAGAACCATTATTGCGCTTTATAATCAAACATTCACTGTGTTGTATATTCGTACATCTGTTTCGCCTGTACAAACCTAGTTTTACTACTTACACCACTTCGCAACTCACTGTTTCCTTGCTGCAAACTCTATAACGTGTAATCACTTACGTGGGTTTCAGCAGCCTCCTTTTCACGTTTACTCTCGTTTGCACCTAAGGCGCCAAATCACTGCCAAATCAATAAACGGAGAGTAGTGCAAGTCCTCGGATAAGCCCCTTGTGGGTTATCTGTTTTTGGATTTTTGCATGGGGGCTTATTCGAGGGAAGGACATCCAATTTTTTCTGGTAGTTGGCCAAATTTCTATTGGAAGTTCGGTACTAATGCAGTTTCGTACCGCCTCCATGTCTGCCATGTTGGCAATTTCTAAACATGGCGTACGTGTGGGTATAATCGCACCATGTTTGGTCAATTTTATAATGACAGACATTGAGCCGGTACAAAACTGCATTGCAGCCTGGGGTTCTTCTATCAATACGCTACTTTTTGGTACTACAAGTTCAAGCAATAGATTGTTTTTTGAAGAACATACGACTTTTCGTTACTTCATGGCTGCTTTTTCTTTCGTAAGTCCATAAAGCACTAATAAAATCTCAAATAGTTACTGTCACATGCTTAGGTGGGGACTTGTTCAACGGTGGCATGTGTCCCTTGAGAGCGCACGTTAAGGGGCGCCAAAGCAAAACTATGATATTTTAGCATACTCTGCAAGGTCTTCATGGGTGCGCTATTGAGGCATAAAGGGCACAACTTATGTCAATCATAAAGATGCCTCCCCCAGGAAGATAATCTCTTGAAATGCTACTGCTAGTGATTAACTATGTGAACCACTGGCGTGAGCAGAGAAATAGTAAGATAATTAAATCATGTGACTATGCATAATTGCATGGCCTTTTGGCAAAATAAAGTAGAGGATTGGAAGCTCAAATAGTCAGTTGTCAGTTGGAGCCAGGGGGTATTACCATCTGTGCACATTTTAGAACAACACTTCTAATCTTAGGGAAATTCACTTCCTGACTATAAAGATATGTCCTTTCTACACATAAATGCTAGATTTAGTTAATAAGTACGCTGGAAGTCTAAATAGGCCTTCTGTCTTTGTTGTTTCAAATGACCAAGAAAAACAGATGGGAGACTGAGCCCCAAGTTTTCTATTCTACAGTTCTGTGCTCTTGTGTCATATATGAATATCAATAAACTTTTAGAAAGCACTCTCTAAAATTACCTAGATTTATCCCAAGGATTTTTTGGAAAAAATAAAATCCCAAGAAAAATCCCATAGGCTTCAAAAATTCCCAAGATCTTGGGATAAAATTAGAAGTCTGGAAACCCTGAAAAACAACCTCTTTCTAGTTCATCGGAAGTGTATGATATTTGATGATGAAGATAAATAAATCATAAGGATAGATAAATTGCGTATTTTTCCAGTAAGTTCTACAATCAGAGTAAAAAAGCTTCCAAAGCAAGCATCGAAGTTCCTTATATGGCTTAAGTGCAGAAATCCACAGCATTATAATTCTCAAATTAGTATTAAACTAAGCTACAATAGCATGGAAGCCAGGGGTAGATATCAGAGGGTTAAGACTTGGTGTAATTCTATTCTAATGGTTTGTGCAACTCAAAGTGATAGGACAAGGAATGATATACATTTAAATGATTCATGTTCAAATTTTTCTATTCCTCAAGCCATTTGAATATCTTCAATACAGAATTGAGATTCATGCCTTACAATCCAGCAATAAATCTACTGTGCATGGAGCATTACTTCTAGTTCTAAATTTTTCAGAAGTTCACAATTACATCATTCATGTTCTAAAAGTCACACATATTGAATTCATTTTCCAATCTCATCAATGCAAGTTTTCTATCAACTTTCTGTATTCTTCACTACCTTGTCCACTAGTAACAGCTTTCTTCATTCTGTTGTACCAAGGCCGTATGCCAGTATTTTTCATCATGTCTTCAAATGCATCAAGGCCTTCA
Source organism: Cassiopea xamachana (assembly GCA_900291935.2). Lineage (NCBI taxonomy): Eukaryota > Metazoa > Cnidaria > Scyphozoa > Rhizostomeae > Cassiopeidae > Cassiopea > Cassiopea xamachana. The sequence goes on from OLMO02000238.1 coordinate 3,252,401, forward strand.
ATTGCATTTAGCACACCATAAACTGACTGAAAAATTGTAATTTTGTGATAATTAAGTAGATAGACATAGATAATGCTAAAATTGACATCAAACAGCAGAACAAGAAACTCTATTTCAATATACATTCTCAATGCATAAATTAATGAATGGAAGTACTAACTGCTACCTAGTAGTACCAGACTGCATCATAACATCAACAAAGAAAACAAAACAACATGTTTTTTATAATGGTCATGTTATTTTGCTGTCAGGGTGAAATGGCCTCAAAGATATTAACTTTTGCTTACCAGAAATGCAAATCTAATGAAAAGTTATTTTTGACATAGTACTTCAAAGTTGCTGCTATCAAACAATGCTAGTTGCAAATTATCTTGATACTGTTTGGCTCTATGTTGGAGAACTTAACTAATATTTTCAGAGTTCTATAAATAGTGAAAAATCACAATACCCTACACATGGTAATTATGCAAACCTGAATCCACCTTTTCAACATAAAATCCATGTACTAATGGTGGTCATGTGACCTTTGAAATAGTCTGCTATGATTGGATAAGCCTCTGTTTTTGTAAACAACTACGGGAAAAATAGGACAGGAGTTTGTGGGAAAGAACTGCAACTCCTTAAGATGGTGAAACGCTGCTACTGTATGCAATACTGCAATGACTACAGATGATAATATACTCATACAATGAAGAACAGCATTTTCATGAACGTCAACACAACCTTCATGGCCTAAATTGATTAGAGCTTTCACCAGTGTGACTTCCAAGCCTGCCCTCTTGAGAGCAGGAACATCCCCAAATCATAAACGTCTATTTTGTCTATGTCAATCAACAGTGGACTGGTGGAGTTGACTTCACCAAACTTTCTGCTTTCAAACTAGTAGAAAGGTTTCTTCACATTCACAGCAAACAGCCAAAGACTTGTTCTAGTTTTTGTGCTTCTATTTACAAAGATGAGACCTTAACCAAACATTGTGCACTATCTTAAAGGTCATGTGATCCCATGTACCATGTGGACTTTGCATCGAAAAGGTGGATTGAACATGTAAGAAATGGAAGACTCTAGAGATGTATTGAGTGCTCACATACCAGATCTGCTAAATTTGGCTTGTCCCCACCTAAAAACTTCCTTTTCTTTCCAATTGCTTTCACCCAACTGTCTGCATCATCATAAAGACTTTGTCGTACATCATCTTTAAGTTTATACCTATAGATTGGATAATAAATAGCTTGTTAATCTAGTTTATAAAGATGCAATAAAAGTCATACTGCTTCATAGTAATGGACAGATACTACAAGTACCAACCTCTTCTTGAGATTCTTTGACAAAATGTACATGAATACTGCACCACAGTTGATAGCAAAAAACCTTTCCACTGAGCCAAAATCTCCAACACTAGAGAAGTAATCAAATGCTTGGTATGCCTCCTGCAATGTCCGGTAAATATTAGGTGACAACTTGTGTACTAAGGAATTATCAACCCACTTGCGCCACTTCATCTCTTCTCTAAAGAATGAGTCAAAATCAGGAATCAGACAAAACATTTAAAGTAACAAATATAAAAAACACAGAATACCATAAATTCTCCTCTTAGCCCCCCTCTAAATTAAGTCCCCTCTCCAATAAGCCCCCTTTTGGGCCAAGAAATCTGGTAAGTCTCCCTAGAAAATATTGAGTACTACCATATGGTAGTACGATACTACCAAGCATAAGCAAGCTTCATAGAAGTAATTAAACTGAGCTAGATCATGCTTTGAAAGCAATAGTCCTCAAGTTATCACAAATCAAAGTCATTCATTGACTAACTACAGGTAGAAATTTTATATATCAATGGTTACTAAACAATTTTTCAACTTTGTTTGTTCTGCTGTGAACTAATGATGTATAAACTAAGCAATATTAGTATTTTTCTCTGTTTTCAAACAGCAAATATGTATTTAACTACTGAAAATTTTCAAGAAATTTATTAAGCTGCCTCTCTAACAAGCCCCCTCTAGAGTGCTTGAAATAATAAGCCCCCTGGGGGGTTTGACAGAGAATTCACGGCACTTGAATCTCAGGATGGTAACATGTAATATGAAAGTGAAGCCTAAGATACAAATGAAACCACAAGGCCAGATTGTAGAAGTCAGATCTGTTAGCAGAATAATGAGCACAAATTAAAATGATGCTAGCAATTGATGGGCATTCAAGTAAATTAATGCTGTGTTGCTTCCTAAAGAATTAAGGAAATGCTTCAGTCTATAGCCAACCTGACTGCATCGGCCCTGTCTTTTGTTTCCATGGCTTCCATATACATGACATTGTGGCGATTTTGGTATTCAATCTTTTTGGACCTTCCTTCCTTTGTCTCAATTGTTGGGTAGTAAACTAGGAGCTTGTCCAATGAGCCTTTCCCAAGCATATGAGACCGCAAGATACTGATTATCAGTGATGAATCATTCAACTTCAAATACAAAATGATAGACATACAATGATAGTTGGTAAGGAAATAATATCAAGACTAAATTAAAATATTTTGACATAGCCTGTAAATCATACACCAAAAATTGAAAAGTACAAAAACTTTGATCCTAGATAAATGTAATAGCATTGGTCATAAGCAGTAGAAAAAAGAAAGAATATAACAAAATTTGATACAGGCAGATCAGCCTAACTTTGTGTAGCACTGCAAATGTACCAATCACAGCAAAAGAAAATAATGGTTCTACTACGTACCAAAGTAATTTATTGCATTCCTATTTAATAAAAACCTAGATTTCTCATGCAGCACTCAATAGATATGATGCTGAAAATTCCTAGAATTAGCTTAAGATAAGGTTGTACAAAATCTTTAATACTGAAGCTATGTAACTTCTAATGTACAGTAACTCTACATAGCATCTGCTTCAATCTGACAAAAACATTGACTACAGAAGTCATGAATCATGCTATTCCTTGGGCACTGCTACGAAAAGAATCAGTCCTAGCAGAGCACAAGTTTGATGAATCTGTCTGTCCTACAGTGAAAAGGACTTTAACTATAAGGACTTTATTACCTGTTGTTTCTCATCGATTATGATTATGGGTACTTTTCTGTAATCCGAAAACTTTATTTCTGTTTTCAACAACGGGTTAACTTCGACCTTTTCATAGTCTATTCCATAATAATCCAAGAATGCCCTTACTTTACAACAGAATGGGCAGTTGTTATATTGATATAGCTTCACATGCATGCCTTTGCTTCTTTTCCCCAATTCGCCTTCGTAGCCCTCGAAGTGCTCGTGACTACTATCGTTTTGGTCCTGTGCATGAGCACTATCACAGGAGACAACAAGTTTTGAAGGTGCAACAACGCAGTTCTCGATAATAACAGTCGATAATACAGTTCCTGTCGCAAAACCAAAGGCAATTGCACCAATTTTAGCTAAAGATACTGCCCTAACGGTGTTATGGGAAAAACGATATTGAAAATGAAATCCTCTGTTTCTATAGGCAAATGAAGACATTCGCATCCCAAATCTACCTGGAATCAGAGCAAAAACAGAAGATCTTGGTAATGATAGTAATCTTTTAGCTCCATCCATTGCTAATAACAAGTTCCGCATGTGGTCTTATTTGGCTTTTTGATATTTTTGATTCCTAGTAATCCACGTCTCGGTCGCCATTACGCAATATTTGACCCCTACCTCGTTTTGGAAAATGTGAAACGAAATCGAGACCAGACTACTGGAACACTCCATAAAGACAAAAAATAATCCCAATCTACTTTACTACTCTTTATATTGTAAGTAACTTGAAGGAAACATGAAATTTCTATGTTAGTAACATTTGGAGGTAAATTTCTTCTCCATTAAAGCATTCAGAAGAGTGAAACAGATTCTGAACTCTTAAATTTTTCCTTGACTTTGATCCACCATACAAATTTGTTCCTCTTTGCTGCCAGCTCTACCACCCATCCAACATCCTTGTGTGCTATTCCCAAGCCAATGGGTTGGGCCTACCATGATTTCTGGCTATCTCCATCAATAACATGAACCAAAATGATCACTGTTTTGTAAGGAGCTTAAGGAGCCATCCTACCAAAAGTCTTTTGAAAAGACTGACTGGAGTGTCACTTTGGCATTTTTGGAGGTACTAATCCATTTGACATTTTATAGATCTGAATACTTGAATCACTACCAAGAATGGCAATGTTCAGGCTGAAAAAATAAGCAAATAAATAAATAAATGCTGAAAGATAAAATAATGAATAACAGCATTGCAATTTAAGTGCAGTTTACTTTTGCTTTCTACATTTTAAACATATGTTTTATCAACGTTAATCATGTTTTTCATGAAAATTAAAATAATACAGTTGACACGCATCTACTTATCTTCTAGTCTGAATGAACTTGGTCAATTGAAGAGAATTTGAAATATTGTCTCAAGAGTGCTACATACCTTGGGTTGTCAGACAAACTGAGAAAGAAGCTGCTTTCCATCAGATCAATAATGCTAGAAATTGCATTAATGAAAGAGTAGAAGTTCCTTAGCAATAATTATTCAAACATATTCAAAAACTGAAACCAGTACTTGCAAGATTCCAAATTTTTACACTAGAATGTCAAAACATTGTAATAGGCCTATGGGAAATCATCTATGTTTTCAACATATTTTCTAGAAAACTTTAACTTCTACTTGACAGTTTTAATTCTAACTGTCCAAAATTGTCTGGGGTGATGCCAAAGTGCTAGTTCTATCTGATTAATGCTAGTAACTAATACAATTATATTGCTCAGGAATTTCAGAGGATTATATGTACATTTTACTTGTATTTATACAAATACTGGAAAGTGTCATAGTGATGATGCTTTACAATATCATAAAAATTACATATCTTGCAAGCCTCTTCCTGCTTACTTCATCCTCTTCCAAAATGATCATCTTTCTTCCAATGGCAAACACTCACTCCAAAAAAGCTCACCATAAATAGGCTTAAGACGAGTCTCATTAGTAACAAAACATCAAGAGAGAATATTCATCTCATGAACTTACCTTTGTGGTGCAAATGCTAAACTATAAGGAATTGGCAAAAATACTTCTTTCACAGTACTCTGAAATATAAATATTGACCTGCTAAGCATACAGGTTAAAAAAATAGAACAAAAGTCTTATTACAAAATACAATTGAAATTCTTATTACAAAAAATGTGAAATATACTATTGATTGGTAGCTGGCATGCAAACCCTAAATAAGATGAATATTGTGATGATATAGCATGGTGATAGACAAGATGCTATTGATGAAGGTGAACATGATAGAGCCAGCAAAAGTGGTGTTGATTGAGATATTTGTAGCAAAAATAACATTGTTGATGATCATGTTAATGATGTTACCCATTATCATGCAGGTGGTACTGATCCATACTGGAAATCATGGCAGCTGCATGTATAAAATTTCTATTTTAAAGGGCATATTCAAGCAGAGAAGGCAAGTGTGCATAATTGTGGTTCTTATCTTCCAGTAGCATCACAGTACAAGGAATACAGATTCCTGTGCACACACACACATGCACAATTGAATGTTTCAGCAGTGACTGCCCGTGTGCAGCCATGACAAAAACTTGCTTGCACATGTGAGATCTTGTTGAGAACTGCCATACTTTCCAGTATGGGTGCTAGTGATGGTGCTAATATTGCTGATGTAAAAAGAGATTTACCAACAGGAGCAAGAAAAATACAGTGTACCATCTTTCATACTACCTGCTTTTCTCTGCAACCAGATATGAAAATTCTCTCTAGCTCTGGAGAGGGATGCATCTCAACATCAAACCAGTGACATACTGCATTTAGGTAAAAACATTATCCACATTTATGAATTAATCCTTTTAGGAATTATGACTAAAATCCACTGCAAATCAGCAGATAATTAATATGATAGCAGTGGCTACATAGCTCAGGGAAAAAAGAACTTGAAATGCCAAAAAGGTTTATGCAAGTTAGCTATGATGAAAACAAAAACGAATGCATTGTATACAGATACCAAAATTATTAGTGTATGATCATTAGGAAAAGGGATGACTGATTTGAAGACTACTACCATACACACCTTCTATGAGATGAATATAGACAGTCATTGCAGTTGTAATTATATGATTATTACTGATGCCAGCATCTCTCATCTCCTTCACCTTATTTGTAAATAAAAACAAAACAAATACTGTGAAAAGCAATCATTCTAATTAGAATATTGAAAGACACGGTATCAACAAATTTTTTTATTTAATTTTAATTAAGTTAAAAGTTTTCTGTAATAACGAAAGTCGGTTTTTCTTTACAGTAAAGCATAGATAGATGATTACTTCATTGAAACCTAAAAAACTAATGAGATATTTATTGAATTTGAAAAGTATAGAGCGATTGCTCCGTAACAGGTTACAGCTTCTGCCGTCCAAGTAAATGACTAATCAGGTACAAGGACTGACTACGTGATATAAACTTAACAGAGAAAGGAAAAATCTTCATATTGAATAACAAAAAAGAAGTTGAAATCTGTAGCTTGATATTCTAGAAAACCTTTGGGTGGTCGTAGAACCATGCGATTCTGTCACATGATTTCTTAGAGTCCATATCATGATGTTGAAGTCATCTCATTGCATAAACACCAATGTCAGTAGTCAACACTGAAAGGCAGCAATCTTGAAGTAACCTCTTGTGACAATGCACCTTGCCCACGCCCACTTTCTACAAGTACGCAGGTCAGAACAACCCATTTTGCAAAAACAAGCATTTCTCAAATGGTATGACGCGCCCCTCAAAGGGGGCGCGATACAATGCTAGTGGGGGCACGTATGACTCCGGGGAACAAGTATACATATACTTTTTTTATAGATGATGGTCTTATTTATAGCAAATGGAATGGGGCCGCACGAAATATTTTCTCTTTTCATGGGGAGGGGGGCTGCATAAACGAAGGTCACATGTTATTCAGCAATTTAGAAAGGCGGAGTTGCACGAAAGTCTGCAGTGTAGACATAAAATATAATGAGAACTTCGTTTTCTAGCAACGTATACGTTTGCTATTTGCATTGGCATCAAGTAACACTTGCAAACACTTAGGCTAATACACTCAAAAGTTCCTCTAGTTTCTAGCTTTTGACGTCTTCAAGAAATTCTCAACCTGCCCTGCCCCAAGCTCACCTAAGATGTGGAGGAGATGTTGAGTCAATCGCCGAGAAGTCCGTAACATAACAACCCAGACCCAGAAGCTACATAATTGTACTAAACGTATTTGGGAAGAGAAGAGGGGCATGCTGTTCTTTCATAAAGAGCCGTGCCCCAAATGCTCTCCAAATATATATAAAAGTATTCAGACGACTTATATTTGCGTTTGGTCATAGGAAATCTAATCAAACTTCCATTTCTTACTTGCTCATCTCATTCCAAATTGAATCCAAGCTTTTTAAAGTTTGCCTTTACAATTTTATCCATAAAAAATTGAGGTGGGTGAAACATCCATGCAGTGAACAAAATCAAAGTAATATTCAAAAGAGATAAGTTTTCACGTTTTGTTGATGAAGATAAAAGTTACAGCAATAATATTCATTACACTTTTTCGATGATCTTATTATATATACAATATACAACAGAGGGTTAAAAATCACATCAAAAGTCGTGGGATATACTATAAATTGTTACGTTATTCGTACACTATTAGTGTGAATTCATAAATTCAAAGTTCATGCTACTGAGATCACCTTAGGACTCAATATCATTTTTGATATATAAAAATGAAAACTTGTCCAAAACAATATGGCCAGCTCAAATGTGCACCTGCTGTAGCCATCAGAGAGCAAAGTCAACGAGCCAAGGACTCTATCCACGTAGAGCAAATGCATTAGATAAACATTGACATTATAATAAATAACATTTAGGGTGTTCGATAGAAATTGGCAATCGGTATTGTAGTGCCACCCATTTTAGGGAAAGATATTCAAAGGGATCATCAACATCTTTTGGGCTTCAATGTGGGGTCAACAAAAATAAAGTCACAAAAAGGGGGGTCATTAAAAACAACCTGAAGTTTTCTCTAAAATATATCAAATCAGTCAAACTTTTTTGCATTGTCTGCAATATTCTTCAGTTATATATAAGATCTAAGTTATATTACACAGGCTCAGTTTCATTGTCACTATCATACGAGGATGGAGACAATGAAAAAGTACAGCTGCAGAAAGGAGGGATCTTTAAAACTATCAGAGGGGAAATTGAGAGGCCATTAAAAAGCTTTGGTACCAATGAAAATATCCTCCGGCCCCCAACCCAGCATAAATAATGACTGCTTCCTTACATCATACCGCAAATTATTGTACTCAATAAAAATTAATTTTCTCAACATGCAAATTTCCTATATAAAGGACACAGACGCCTATTTCAGAAACTCAGACAATTACCGACAAAGATATTGAGATTACTGGACAAAAAATTTACAACATGATAAGGTGTAAATTGTTGCAATAAATCGCCAAGATTTGGATTAAATCAGTAAGGTAGTTGCATGGAATACATTGCCATATCCAAAGTGGTGCCAAAATCTCTTGGAAGTATATACGTATTATGGCAACTCCTACCCAAGGACATGAACGGATGATAGAATTATTCATAGAAAGCTACTTCCCTCAAGAAAGAGATAGGATTTGACCAAATAGCAATGAGAGAGATAATGAAATATTTTCAGTTACATTAAAAAGTTTTAATAAGTCACATATACATATAAAATGCAAAAAATCATAAAAAATAATTACCCCGTGTTAATTAAAATTTAAGCAATTTACCTATACGTGTATTAGATTTCTAAAACGAAAGTATAAAATGTATATTGACTACACTTTTTGTACATAATATTCTCTTACTGCCAGTCTCTCCTTGAAGATTTTATGGTTATGAAGTCATTTACATAAATTACTTAATCCAAATGAAACCATCACCTTTTGCTTGTGAATTGCAAACTTCTAACAACGATTTCAAGCAAACGTCCACTTGGATTATTGTAGGCTCTGTTCATACAAATAGTGGCAATTTTAGCACCAAGCCCTTGAAGTGATTCTCCGCCGACTGATAAAACCTCTTGGCCAACTTGAAGTTGTGGACACTGACAGGCAGCATAAAATTCCCCATTCTGTGCAAATTACAAAGGACAGATAAATAAAATATTTGCATTGTACAAAAATCCTTTACATAAAATAGTACACGGCATGCATGGGAAACCTTTTCTCATATGGGCCATGTTTTGCGTTTTACCAAAGGCCACGGGCCATAAACAGGAGACATATAATAAAACACTATGCGCATGCGTTCTTTTGAGATATAGGTATGTAAAAGTTCCCCTACATAGTGTGAATGGCGGCCTACTATTCGACCAAAGTCCGGTGGAAATTTTTCAAATATTTCATTAAGATTTTCTGAGGGTAGCTAATAAAATTCAAACATATTGTAGGGAATACTCTTGTCAATCTTGATAAAACACACTGTAAAGTGCTCTTTTAAACTTGGAATAACCTTTTATCACAGAAACCCAAATTTCAAACACTTAAAAAGAACTTCATTAATTCACAGGTGGGGGTATAAAAAATTTTTCGCGGGCCGGACTAATACTCTTCGTGGGCCGAATTTGGCCCGCGGGCGGTAGGATGTCAATGCATGGTATAAGGGCATGATACAATACGTTTATGCATTACATAAATCACGAAAAAAAACAGGGCTATATGGACTAATGAATTCAACTTTTTGTTTAGTTGGTAAGTACGGGGAAAGGCCTTAGGGCCTATAACAATGCCCCGACAAAGGAAAAACAAAGAAAAGGGAGAAAGTTTAAGAAGATAGAGATATAAGATCACGTTTGTTGATGTTAGATTCGAAGGATGATGAGTTGTATGATTCAGGGAAAGCAGTGGACGACAATGTGTTTCATAGTAGAGAGGTTCTTGGAATGAATGATGATTTGTGAGATAGAGTTCATGGATTAGGTAGCATAACTTTGAAAGGATGTGACTGAGTAGCACTTCGGGTTGATCAAACACGCCTCACTGGATCAGGAATAATATTTTTGATTTCAAGGGAGCAGTATCCGTGAAAATTACGATAGTAAATGGAAAGGTCTGCAACCAGAAGATGATGGGAGAGAACTGAACATGCAAAGAAGGAAAAGGATAAAATGAAAGAATGGATGCATAAAATAATGAATGAATACTAAAAATCAGTGACCCGCAACACCCGGAAAACTGACCGTTGCAGGTCCGTAGATCATTGGTACCGGGCCGCACAAGTAATATTTGTCCTACTTGCTAAATAAATCACAGTGACCCAAATAAGCATCGTAGTGAAAGCAAACACTCTGTCAAGTTTACTTGGTGGAATAAGCCTTCTTCCCGGGAGCGGTAATACTGCCAAACGTTGACCGGTACGCGACGATAAAATGCATGAGGACCACTGCTATATAAGAATGACCGGGTAATCACAAACTATAGGCTGCCACTTACCAGGATTTCTTTCACTTGTACTCCTTTTTGTATCTTCTTACTTGGCTCAAGGACAATCCCGAGTTCCTTTCGGTTCTTTTCAATCCAAACTGTTTTTTGACCATTTTCGTTGATAGGGGAATAATCTTCGCTGTCATATCCTGAACTGATTTCTAATTTATCATCAAATGCTTGAGAAGTTAAACTGGGGAACAACTGCTATAAAATTAAAGATAAATAAGGAGAATGTAAAGTTTTAAAACAAAAATAAACACAACAAACACTCATCAGTGCACAAAAGAAAGTTTTCGCTGGGGTATGTACTTAGTAATAGCCACTAGCGTGCATGTTCAGACTCAGAATCGCTGAAATTTAAGAGTAATACAAGGCTCAAGTTTAATCAAGGCTTAGAATTTTTGAGTATTTTAGCTATAGTACTGCTTGTAGATTAACTTTTGCACTATGAATACAATATTTGTTATTCTCCTCCATTTTTACTTTGCTCTATGATAAAGGAAGATATCAATAAAAATTCGAATTATAATCTTTTGATCTTCAGGCGTAGTTGCACCTTCGATATTTAAGAATAATTTAAGAATAATCCAAGGCTCAAAAACGAAACAAATTAAGAATATCGAGGCTCAGTGAAAAATCAGATCTCCTTTTAAAAACGTATGCAAGTCTATGTCTACCTAGCATCATTCTCAAGCTCTCTAACGGTCTGTAGAGGTTTACAAAATAATTGACTGAGCGGACGATTCTTATCAAGAGACGATAACAGTAACAGTACTCACCGTTCGCTTTGAGATCGAGCTGGAAAAATCAAAATCTTCAAATGAAGACAAATCACTTTCTGCAACACTGTGACGGTCATCTCGTTTTATTTTAAAGTAACTAGAATTATTTTTGGTCCCATTAGTGCTGCTCCCAACCAATGAATCATACTCCTTCCGTTCACCAGTCGTTTCTCGCATCATACCGGTGCTGCTATTCATACCGATTTCATTTGAGTTCTCGTCCAAGCTTTCCGAACTCTGAAATCTTCTTCGCACTTCAGTATTGTTCTTTCTAATTATCTCCGACAGGTATTCGGTTCTCGGTGTCCCTGGCGGCTCATATTCGAAAATGCTACGTAGTTTGTGAAATGTAAATACATCACTGTTAGCCTCGTCATTTCTAGTGCTACTTTCCTCTTGTGAATTAATCTCACTAAATTCGTAATCATCGTGGGATTTCTTCTCAGGACTGTCGGCTTTATAGCTTATCACTGGGATTCGTTTGTTCGAGAGACGTCGATCCGGAAAAGTTATTGTATGGTAGTCGGATGAGTTCCTTGGAGAAGTCTGACTCAAGTCCTTTCCGACAACGAAGTTCTGGTCTGTTTCATTTTTTTCAGCATTCAAGTTCCTTATTTTTGCATCATTGCTTCCTCTAATGTCGGACTCAACTGAATCTCTTGTATGAAGAGATCCCTTATTCATATCTATACTGCTCAAAATTTTAGGACTGAAACTATGAAATCCATCGAATCCACCAGAATCCGCTGTGGATATATCTTGGACTTTAAACATTTGCCTGCGATTGGTGCCAGACAAACCAGGGAATCCAAATGAACGTGGAATGCTGGGTTTATAAGTATTGACAGCATTCCCTTCGTCATCGTTGTGTGGTCTATCTCCTTCTATGGTAGCATCAATCGAATCTTTATTCAACATATTGCTGCTGGGAACTGGAGAGCTTGGAGCTGTTTCTTGCACTTCAATAGGAGCAAACTTCAGAAGTGGCGTATCAGTTTCAACTTCCTCTAGCTCTGCAACTTCTTGCTCATCGTCAAATTCGAACTCTAGATCAGCTCCAATATTTTGCAATTCTTCTAACGTCATACCACCATCACTGTTTTCATTTCGATCAGGCTCTTGATCATCTTCGCCTATTTGAATGCTTTGTACATAACTGCTCAGATCAACTACTTCTTCGTCATCAGTGGGCGTGGATCGTTTTTCGCTACGAATTTGTTCACATGACTCTGAATCCTTCGGATAGTCATACCAACTTAAAGGTGACGCAAGAAGAAGCGTCTCTGCTTCTTTTTCAATAATAACATCATCTTCACCGATAAATTTCTCAGCAAAAGTTGGCTCTATCTTATTCCTTTCTGCTTCTTGTTCTGCTAAAGGGGAGACATCAGTTTCTGGTATCTCTGTCTCATTTGGCAAGAGCTTAGGAAGAAATATATCATCATTTGATTTATCACCTCGTAACTTATGAATTCCACTTTTATCAGGTTTCGCATACAGAGCCAATATATCATCAACTACAGCATCCGAATGGTTTTCAAAGGATTCTCGTGTTAACTCATTAGATCCTACAGCAGAATCCTTCTCGACATCTTTATCTATCCGATTCTTTCGATAACCATCAGCAGCAGAGTCGAGAAGGGTGTTTTTCATAAAAGGCATTCTGGCATCATCGGAATCCACTTTCTTTTCATTGGAGGGAATATGATTGGCTCTATCAACAGACTGTCGATCAAATGAACCTGTTGTATCAATTGCATGTAAATAGGAACTTTCGGCTATCCTGGTGCTACTTGAAATGTACTGTTGATCATGTAGGCCAGGCTGGTCCGCCATTTGTGCGCTATCGTCCATAGCAATTCGCATTGAGAGTTCTATTTCTTCATAAAGGTTACCATTGTCACCAAAACTATGCATCGTCGGTGTTTCATTTTCTTGGGAGATTTCCTGGAATGAACAACACACAACAGATGTATTTTGAAAACTTACAGACTGATGTCGACGCAAAAAAGAGGCAGAATCAAGGAGTTGAACAATCAGTGTGATCATCAAGGTCTCGTAAACTACATTCTATAGTTAGCATATATAATACCATCATCCCTCCAGCTACTCTGAAGAAAATAATTACTTTGAAGAATATATTGCCTCCCAAAATAATGAGGTTATGGGTAATGATGAAATTAGGGGTTATAATGGTATTATATCATAGTGAAATTGGGATACACAAATACGATAAGTTGAAAAATTTATCAAATTTAACTTGATTCTACGGGATGTAAAAAATATTGATTTTATACTATAAATTAAAAAATTCATTATAATGACTTGATTTTAAAGTTGCTGAAGGCAGAGCTGTCTTTATAGCAGCAACAAATTAAGACCTAGATTAGAATAAGGTGCATTCCAGTGAATCAAAAAATCTATAAAAAGAGTTTTTTTAATATACAGCAAATTTCAGCTTAACTAGAGCGCCTAGATTATCAAAGCTAGAAAAGTATGTTGGCATACATCTAGGACTTCAACAGTTTTCTTCTTTCTGACATTATTGACAAACTACCTGAGTGCAAGTGCAGAAAATGGATACCTAATGAAAAAATACCTCGTCTAAACTTTTCAAAAATTCTAATTTTTGTGAACTCAACTACTTCCTAAGACAATATGTTTACAGAAGTAACTAAGCCACGATATTCAAAATCATATCAAATTCCAGAATATCTATCACTAGCAACAAAAGAACTGGAAAAATCACAAATAAAAACTCTCATCATACCATGTCAAAATCTTCCTCAAGATTTCTTTTAAGTTCTCTGCTACTTTCATCGTTGTTCGGCTCATCTTCCTCCTCTTCAAAATCCAAATCCTAAAAACAAAAAACTCAGGCTCAGAAGGGTACGGCTCACTAGGGTGTCTACCAAAACCCCCCTGGCATTCTAAATCTCCCAAACTCAAAAGTAGCGAGGAATAATAGAAAAGATCTATCAAAATCTCAATGATACAAAGGCGATGAAGATATATATAAATCAAATTTGTGAAGAACATTCTATAAGTGCAAATGCATTGAAAATATCATATGCTGGAGAATTAAGGAAAAAATTTCAAATCCTAAGAGGGAAAAAAACAACAGATATATTTACATCAATTACGGGTGACTCCTTGTGGACTTGTACGTCTTCTGTAAATAAGACTTGCTCATGAACAGGTATGCTTGGCAAAGGAGTAGTTGGAGGGCTCCAGGGATTTCTTGATACTACCTAAAATTTCATTTATTAACTTCACTTAATAACAACAGAACATTAAAGCATCAAAAAATAAACTTTTTAACAGCCAGCTGGTGTCTTCATGACAGTGGCGTAATGCAGTTTAGGGCGCCTCAATTCAAGAACTAAATAACATTTGCACCGTTGGCTGTGATCATTCTGTTGTGTTTTCCTACGTAAAAAAATTCTTTTCAATATAAAGTAGACTTTTTGAGGCTCCAAAAGGTATGGATTCAAAAGATTCCTATTACCTTAAACTCCCTTTCACTACAGGGCTCTACTCACTTCGCAGTCCCTCCATGAGGGCCCCATCTTACTAAGTTCGTGAGAGTCTTGAGTGTTTCCATTAAGCCACTGCCCTGGTACCCACTTCAAATAAGATACAGGAACTTCACTGCTTCATTCAAGCAACAAAATCACAACAATTTCCATATATTCTTATGCGTGTAAATAGCAATAGTGTATAAATATAATAAACCAAGAAATAACAATGTACCTGTTGCTTTGGCGATTTCAGTTGTTTGTAGGAAAGAGCTTTAGCTGGCACCTTTGGTGAATTCGAGGTCGCCTTTAAGTGATTCCCACCGGCGGATAAGCCATTTCTAGAAGAGCTTCCGTTCAAACTCTAGAAAGGGAGAGAATGTTTGTCTACAAAATACGAAACCGTTAATAAGAAATAACACTAGTGAGAGTTTATAATAAAAGCATACCATCAGATTCTAAACTACAGCACATCTGCCTTTAAGAGGCCAAACAAAAATGGTAAAACATCAAGGAAATATCATCAACATCCAGAATACCACAAAAAATAAACTATTGAAAAGAAATCTCTTTCTATTTGTTTCTCAACAACAGTATCAGATTTAAAGTTTAGGAATGTAATTAGATAAATTCTTAGATGTATCTGTGCAATGCTAGTATGTATTTGGAATAAGAGAACTTCAAAATATTCAGACGGTCTTCATAGAACAAGTACGCTTTGATGATGGAAAAACTAAGTCAAAAATTCACTAATTGGTTCACCATAACATGACATAAGTACACGAGAACAACATAATCTTAAATAAGTATACTCTATCGTCTCTGGAGCCTCCTGTTGAATAAAACGAGGCTATCATACCTTTCTGGCCTCGACTTCTTTCTCTAAAACCATTCGGTCAAAGGAATCAAGCTCTTGTGGGAAAATCACCGTTCGGATGTCATTTAAGAGCGAAATCTATCAAAGACAAGTATGCAATTTATTAACATTAGATACTTCATTAATAATAATAATAATGAATAATATTAATAATAATGAAGTATTTAAGCTCTAACTGAGCTGGAAAACTGTGGTAGAAACTTTTGGATCTATCGTGAGTGTACGAGTGAAAGCCTCCTTCGATGTTGTCTCTTATTGCACCTGTGAACCAATATTCATGCAACTGTTTCACAACTCTTCAGGACTAAAATTGATGGAAGGGCAAAAGCCACCTCGCCTTCAAGTTTCCGTCAATAATTGAAAATACAAACAAAAGGTACTTCATCTACGATACTAATATGCAATAGTGAAACTGTCCAAACAGTAAACCAGTCAGTAAAAAATTTGCAAAATTTACTGCCACAGTACAATATTATATACAGTTTATACACAGAAACACAAACAGAAACAAATTTTAAAGGAGAAAAAGTAGCACGACCCACATATGCATAAAAAGCATTAAGGTTGAGTCTGGTAAGAAAATTAACTTAGTTATATAAATATATATATATATATACATATATATATATATATATATATGTATGTATGTATGTATATAACATATATATTTATATAATATATATACATAATATGTAATATTTATATATATATTATATGCATCATATATACAAATATGTATGTGTGTATATATATATACATATATATATATATATATATATATATATATATATATATATATAT
>OLMO02000238.1:3273361-3302664 GCA_900291935.2 Cassiopea xamachana
ATATATATATATATATATATATATATATATATATATATATATATATATAGAGAGAGAGAGAGAGAGAGAGAGAGAGAGGAAGGGAGAAAGTGGGAGAGAAAGATAAGGGAGGATAGTAGGAGGGTGATTTTGCTTACCCTGATTCCAGCTCTTTCTGCTACCCGATTCTGGTCAACAGATGAAACAAAGATTCCGATCCCGAACTCGGTACCTCCTCTTATTCTCAGACCAAGGCGAGTATTATTAGAAACATGTACCACAACCTGCAAATACAGCAACCAATAGAGCATTAAAACTCAGCTACCACTTTCCTCCTGTAGAATTGCTTGAACTAAAGGCCACTATTTCATGATCTCTTCTAATGGCTGGAAGCAACTTTGGTCATTAAAATAGCATCTATTTTACGGTCCTCTGATGAGCCCTTACCATAGAACTCAATGTGCTCCTCCATACGCATACGATATTTTGAAAGTGCACCTGTTCCTTTAGAAGTGACGTTTTAGTTTCTATCACTTGCAGAACTGGTACGATTTCGCTAAAGTTTTATACATTGAATGATAAGAGTTTGAAGTGCTTTGTGAACAAAAAATGTCTATTGGAAATTGGGCCAAAATAAAGTAGCATGGCATTCCAACAATGCATTTTTTACTTGTAGATCTTTATCCTATAGCAATAATGATTGCATGAATTACATATAAATATGCCACTTTAAAATGCAAGTGGTGAAATCTGGCAGATTTTTTCTAACTTGCATGATTTCAAACTTTCGTCAATAAGATAAAATAACTCGCAGGCTGCTATTTATCCTCAGCCCAGTTCATGTCCTTCCCTTGCCTCTAAAACCCTAGCCCGTAACTAAACAACAACAATAGGCCCATTGTTTTGCTAATAAATACATTTAAATATAAGAACTTACTCGCCGTTCATCGTCATCTTGCAAAAGGCGAATATCTCCGATACTTCTTGATCTGCCCATGCCTAAATCGCTTTTTCTAAAGTTCAAAGGTGGCGATGAAGGCCTACCATTTGTGTCTACCCATTGGTACTCTACATGAGCAACACGTGACCCAGGAACCATCGCAGAAGAGTAGATCAGCATTCGCAGTTTTTTCTTGTGTTGAATTATCTATGGATAGATTCTTCAATATCAATTAAAGTCCATAAACAAAAATGCATAATAGAACATAGCAATAAAATGAAAAGAGCAGCATTGTGACTATACAGACTGAGCCTACAGACTCCTATCAGAATCATAAATTCACCAAAGAAGAGAGTGTAACATGGAAGTGACAAGAGTATCAGGAATGTGCCAGAAAAAATTCTTGGGAGTATCAGTTTTCAGGTTGTTGAAAAGGACAGGTATACCAGTATAAATAATCTAAACAGACTATGTGAGTGGGTAGCTGAAAGTCTGAAATCTGTGGTGGTACATTTACAGTTAGACCAGCCAAAGGTCTGAAGATTAGTTCTAATGATCCAGTACCTTGCAGCACTCCAAGAAACTAAAAATTGTAAATACCTAGTAGTTGCTTAGGGGTGGTTATATAACTGACTTGCAAATTTCTTTAAGAATGTGTACAAAAACGACTACATTTACTTGTCCATGTCTACCATGGACACTATTTCCAGTATGACTCATGCTGGTATTATTTACAACAACAGAAAAATAATTACATTCCAGAGTCTAAATGTTAAAAAATATTTTAAAAAGTCATTACTTTAAAGAAATGAGGCTGAATAATCTTTCTAAATCAAATGGTAGTGTGAGAAAATTCAAGCAAAATTGACTACAAATGTACAAATATTCTCTGCAGGTATATAAATTTGTGGAGACAAAACCACATAGCAGCATTGTATAAATCAAATATGCATGTACCCCTTTGATAAAATATTCATCAAGAAGACAAATAGAGTTCATAATGAACCTGGGATTCATAAACACCATCCATGATGATTTATTCATATGTCATGCAACCATCTACATACAGGTGCCAAAATAGCCAATACACAAGACTAGTATTTTGCATCATGATGATGATCCACAACCCTCCCATCTCAAAAACAAACACCACAAATAGATGGACCATAGCCACCAAAAAGGCAATATGAGTTAACTACAACAAACTGCTCAATAAAATAAACAAAAGCTATATGGAAAAGGCTGAGCTAATTAGAGTATTTGAAGAAAATATGACACCATTTGGGGAATTCAATAAATTCAGTGAACATTTTAATAAAAAAATGTTGTCAGCATAGAAGTGTGGAAACAAACATGTGCAATCATTCTGGATGTAAAAGGCTTCAACAAATTGTTATAAAGAAAACAAATTGTAACTCCTAAGACTGGCAGCAAGTCACTTTGCATACACAAGGCAAAAATCATTAAGGATTTATTTGCAAGTTATCAGAAGGACCTTTCTGATCCTTGTACCAAGCACTGGATAGGGTCCAGAAAGTCAACACACTTAAGTACAATGTCTAATTAGATCAAAAGTTCTAAGACAACTGACTTATTTAATTCTGAAGAACAAGATTGTAGACATACATAGTAGCCCAACATAAGTTACTAAAATTAAACATGTATCTATCTATAATAAACTTAATGAACATGATATTTCAAAAGCATCGCTGAGAAGGTGGAAATCAAAATCGATTATGTTAGAAAATAAACCCTATTTCCATATTTCATTCTTTTTATAACTATTCTCCAAGAACATAATGATCCTTTAAATTATGAAGCTCTACTAATTAGGATTTATAAAGACCAAGGAATATTTCCAGTAGTTAACTAATTTTTTTAAATTCTGCATCACCTTGAGCTTAAACCACTTTTAATTACCAAAATTATGCTCAGAGTAAAATAAAGGGCAACAGTCTTTCCTAAGCAGCTACTTACTTACATTGCAAAATATTTATCTGGATTAAGAAATCATTTCAAAAATACTTATTATTTATTATCACAACCCAGGAAAATAAGCTCTTGCAAAGTTGCCACACTAAATCCTGAGCGGAATATGTAACAGTGGAATTCTAAGACTGCATGTTTTGGTTTGCAAATTTCACATCTTTTATAAAAATTGGCAAAAAGTGCTATGTGATCTTTTAACTTTTAAGCTAAGTTTCTAACTTTGTTTTGACAGCAGGTCCTGTTTTGAAGAATTTTTTCTACTTGAGATAAATTATTACCTACTAGCTATCCAAGTTAAATATATCATACTATTACTATTAATGTCTTGCTTCCTTGTCTAGGCATTGGGGTATACTTCAAAGATTTATGTATGAAATCAACTTCCTGATGACAATAAGGAAAGCAAAATTAAAAGCAAAAATACAGGACTCATAACATGCATTATTCACAAAAACCGAGGCTGTACAGAAGCAAAAATGTGAAGCAAGAGCAGTTGGAGAGCTGAATATGGAGCAATTGATTGGAAAATTAAATAAAATTATGATATGCATAAATTAATTTGCATGAATATGTGAGGATTCCAAAAACAAGGAAGAACAAGGAAGCAAAATCTATTATAAAATGGGACAGCATGGAAGTGATGTCTGCTTTGCATATAACTACAGGAAAAATTTATAAAAGCTATTGGACTAGAAGTTGTATATACACTGGGCAAAGACATTTTTCTGTTTATCTTGACTGGCCCTCACACGTTGAAAGCACAACAAAATTCAATATCATTATCATTATTATTTAGATGAAATGAATGCAAAATGTATACCTTGGTAGCTTCTGCACTGGTAATATTCTGAAAGTTGTGCTCATTAAGTTTAATTATCTGATCTCCAACTGATAAATGCTTTCTATCAGCAACTGAACCCACATCTACTGAAGACACAAATATACCCAGTCCATGTTCAGCACCACCTCGGATACTAAAACCAAATCCATGACTTTTAGAATCACGCTTTAAAGATACCTGATGAGTTTTAACTTGCTTGTCTAATTGGCTTATACTCCTCCTCAACGAAGGCAGTGATGCACTTAAGCGGTTCTTAACAAGTCTAGAAGGTGGCCTAGACGTTGAAAAATTCCTTCTAGCTTTCCCGTATGACTGAGACAACCGCAGCAGGGGTTTTTTCTTTTCGAAGCGCCCCTTCTGCCTCTGGTGTAAGGGGAATGAATTATGATAGCCATTACTATAAGATGTTTGTCCTGAAAGTCTGCTGTTAAACTTTACATTTCTATTTTCGCTAAGGCTGTATAAGGAGTTGAAAGTTGATGTCCTCATCCATAAGTTTAGGAAGTGTTCTCGCTCTCTGTTTGGCAATATTGCAATCAAATATGGCACCACCTCCTGCTTTTTTGGTGTATCCAAGAGTCTCCGCAACGATATCACGAAATTCTCGCGATTCCTCCTTGTTTGAAATTCACTAAGGATAAGGATGAACTGCCTCCTCTCTTTATCGGTAAGAGTATAAATCAGAGTATCATGTAAAAGTTTCGTATTCCCTGCTTTCGTGCGTTTGTCTGCCATGTTTACTGACAGCGTCGCATACCCGACTCAGCCCTCTAACTCACAAATATTATGCACTGTAGCTACCGTTCTAGTTTCCTTGCGCAATAACAAAACGAGTCCATATTAATTCTTTGTGTACCAGTCATTCCTGATAAATAATAGAAGACTTATCTTCATTAATAAGTCATTGTATTTGCGGCATAATCTACTTCGCTGTTTGTTCTCATCAATGTCCATGGAAATAAGAATCAAATCTGCCCTCTTTTTCAAGCCAAGAATACCAAGGTGAGGCTACTGATCTTTGATGAACTATATCTATTGGAAATATTGCAACTTCTGTACATAAATTATGCAAACCTTCGACATAGGTAGTACCATATTACGAACAGGTTTAAATACAATGAAATGCAGAAAGAGAAACAAGAAAAAATGAGTTTTTGAGCGCATCAACTTTCAAAGAACGACTTAATAACATTGCCTAATTTGTGCATCTACTAGTGACGGCTTGGGGATCATTCAGAAATTACTTAGCGCCTGAGAGGTGGGGTATGGTCATTTTTGTTACGAACTATTACGAAAGCATGGGGTGTGGAAGTCAGGGATGTGTCGATTGAGGGCGTCGCCCCCCCCCCCAATATGTTCAAATTTGGAAGAGAGTTGGTCAAAACTTAGCCAGGCAGCAAGAGGGTTGGCCACAGTGTTTTCTGTGACCTTTTATCTAGTAACAATTTAGTAACAATGGTTGTTCAATTGGTCAGAACGCCCCCCTCCCCCCAACAGAAGGTGTTTCAGCACATCACTGGTGGAGATAATATGGGCGAATTTTGGTGCTACGTAATTATTGAATGGCCCCTTGGATCTTTGAGAATCTCTCACGGAAATCTTTATATTTTTCAATCTCTTAACAGGAACACTTTAAATGGTTGACTTTACATGCTGCCATGCTGAGTCCCTCTTGACTGTGATGACCATGCATGCTCTAGGGCTGAAAAATGCTTCTCGGGATGCTATTCACTAGGATAACCTGGGGTCTGGCCCTTACTTCAGCTAGTATTTCCTAGCCAACTTCTTATTTCTACTTTGCTGACATTAACATGGATATAAGGACCAAGGCCGCCGAGAGGGTGGGGTAGGGGGCAAATTGCCCTAGGGCCTCAAAGCTCAAGGGAGCTCATAATACCAAATACTTTAAAGTCTGGGGGCTTCATAACTAAACCAGCAGTGATTTTCCAAAGTTAATTTCTAGAGACTGACAATCTTCTTATTGTTTCGATCCAAGGAGGCCCCATCTTTCTCTTTTCCCCGAAGCCCCTAAATTCTCTCGGCGGCTCTGATAAGGACCAGAGACTCTAGTGCCTGATTCTTTCTTTTTTGGTTTATAAACAGTGTAGTCTTCAACAAAAGGCCACAACTTTGAACTCATGGTAGATGGCTTTTGAAGATACAAAAAATGGTACCTAGCACATATCATTGTAGGACCTCAAGGATATATGTTAGTCACCGGTTCGGCTTGGGCGGTTCACGGTTCGGAGAATCGATTCAGGACTGTTAGGAATAATTTGCTCGGGTCTTTTCAGGTTCAGCAAAGCTTTATTTTTCAAGGCATGATTGTCTTGATATTGCCATAAGGCCCTGTTGCATAGTAGGTATTCACGTGTAATCTTTTCCAATAATGAGTAGTGTTTGCATAGTAAGGGAATAAAACATTTTGTGAATAATAGGGACTTGGTTTTATGGTATTCTGAATTTCTTATAACAGGCAAAAACTGCTCATTATCCGTTCAGATTACAGATGAATATCTAGCGTGTAACAGGGCCTTTGCACGTTAGATAACCACGTGCAATCTGTTTCGATAATGAGCGGCTTTGCATATCTTGTGAATAAAAGCAATTTAGATGGGTGTTATTCTGAATGCCTTGCGATATGCAAAAACTGCTATTATCGGGTCTGATTACAACTTAGAGCGCCAGTATAGTTGTGTATTTTCTTTGATTTTGCACAGAAAAGGGGCTGTCTAGCCGCTGCTTCGCTGATTGTAGAAACAAGACCGGCTTATTTGCTGCTAATGTTTAGCATACTGTTTACATTTAGACTTTGATGACCGCGCTAGTGCTTAGGCCTCCAAATGTAGCCGTAGTATCTCACGTAGTGTATCGGAAACTCTCTAATGTCAAGAGTAGGGAGAGCTAGCTTGTTCCTGTTGTTGTTGTTTTGTCCTAAACCAAGGGTCTCCAAACTTTTTCGCCCGAGAGCCGCAGGTGGGGGGGGGCCAAGAACACATTCGAAGCCCAAAATAAGAAAGTAGTAAAGCAGTGATGTTGCCTTTAATCATTCAAATTGTATTATTTTGTTCAGCTTCTATCTCAGATAACCTCCACGCAAGCGGTTGCTTTAAGCAGGACACGAATAAATTTCTCTACTTTTTCCGTAAAAATGTCTCTGAGGGCCGGATGAAAAGGTCTCGAGGGCTGCATCCAGGCCGCGGGACGTAGTTTGGAAGCCCCTGTCCAATTACGTTCCAGTAATTTTGCATACTGTGAAACTTCGAACAGAATCGTCATAGATTGAGGCCGTTCTGAGCAGTAATACGCACTTTTTATGTTATTCGTTTCATTGGTCCAATAGAATTTTTACTAGGTATCGCTTTACATATTTTTCAAATTCACTGCGTTGTCTATGTTGCTTAGCTTTTCCTATTCTTATATAAATAATAATAAAATTATGACAAATAAGAAATAATTTATTTACAATAAGGCTGAAAGTGTAGCTATTAAAAGAGCTAATTACATCCTACTTCACAGGTAAATACTTAAGTCCAAAGTTAAAATCTACAGTTAAATACAAACTAAATACAAAAAAGAAAGCAACAGACAAAAGTTCAGTTTTATACCACAATTTTCAGCATTATCTCTTCTCTTTCTACTACATATATCCAACCTGAGATACATAGCGCCTGCGTCAGTAACAGCTACATTCCTCTGCCTTCCAGTCCTTTATCCGAGTTTTAAATTGATTCGAGTTTAGAGATTGCTTCGTTTCTAGAGACAGTCATGCCACAATTTCCCCCCCAGGAAATGAGGTGATTTCCCCAAAGTGGTGGTTCGGGGTCTTAGACGCTTAATAGAGTGTTCATTTCTAAGAGCATACTGGTTGTTTTTAGAAACAAATACTTCTTTCATAAATGTTGGGTTGAGACTATATCGTGTCTTAAATATCTCAGTCATTAGAAGTTGCAAATTCTTAACGTGAATCGTCTCGGCATTGTCTTTTTTGACAAGGTTTCGAAATCGGAAAGTTCATTTTTATATGCAATTCATAAGGCTTTTTCATGGAGATGATCTATCTTGTTATTGAGGCCTCTCTCACTAAGCATCCATACTAACAGGCAATAATTAAACTTCGAAAGAATGAATGCCTTCGTAATATGATTTAGCTTTACAGGATCCATATAATGAGCAATACGAGATAGAGCATGCAGCTTTTGGTTTGCTTTCTTGTAAAAAGATGCAACATGTGCTTTAAGGGATAAAGTTTTATCCAACATGACACCAAGTAACTTTTGTTTTGAGTTTTCATGGATTAATTCGTTGCTAATATTTATTTTAAAAATAGTACTCTTAACATTACTGAAGAACATTGGGTGGCATTTTTCCCCATTGACTTTCATGGAATTATCCCGAAACCAGTTTGATGAAATAAGTGTCATTCTCTAATTTTCAGATAATCTCCTCATTTATATAGTCACTTACGTAAATTGTTGTATCACCTGCATAGTTGCAGGTCATAATATCAGACACAAACATAAATAGACCATTAATGAAAATATTTAATAGTAGTGGACTGAGAACAGACTCCTGAGGAACTCCATGATTGATGCCTCTCCAATCACTGCATGAGCCATTAATTTGATTTGTTGCTTTTGGTACATTAGATAGCTTTGTATGTGTTTTAATGCTTGTCTTGTGAAACCATATGCATCTAGTTTAGATAGTAGTAGGTCATGATTTAGACAGTTAAATGCTTTGGAGAGGTCTATAAATACAGCCCCTGTACACATTGTCTGGTCTAATGCTTTTTTGCAATGTTCGACAAGCCTTTGGCCCTGGCCAAGCGACTCGATTTTTCACTGGATTTTTTCATCAACGTTTGATTTTAAAGTTGAGTGTAGTCGAGCAAGTGTGGCCAAATGACTCGATTTTTCACTCGACTTTTTTCTCAACTTTTCAACTTCTCATATTTCCGCAACGTATATCAGCTAAAACTATATACCATTACAAACATTTGTCCGCCCAATGAGACACTACTGCGCATGCTTTCACTCAACTTCCTCGACAAGGTGGCCAAACGAGTCGATTTTTACTCAACAACAATTCTATTGCTCGATTTTTTTGACAAAGATCGAACTTCACTCAACATCACTCGACTCTACTTGACTCACTCAACAAGGTGGCCAAGCGGCTCGATTTTTCCCTCGATTTTTTTTCCGAGTAAAAAGTCGAGTGAAAAATGGAGTTGTTTGGCCTGGGCCTTAGAAGGGCATGCTGTGTATTATGTCCTTCTCTTTATCCACAAAGCAGTGGATTTAGAAAGGAATACGAATATGGCTTTAATGGATTTTCAATAAGTCCTTCAAGTATCTTAGATAAAATTCTGCTCATTTTAGAGGGCTCAGCCCCCCTAAAACTCTTGCATTGGCTTGACTTTTCAGAGTTTATTGGCCTTGCTTCCAAAGTGCTATGATCAATTGTGCACTGCTACATGGTTATCATGGCTATTGAGGCATTTCTTATTGTTGATTATACTATATCAGTGTTAAACTAAATCAACATGTTTCCATCTTTGGAAATATGGGCGTGGTTGTAGCTGGCCACACCCAAACTATGGGCGTGGCTGTGCCTAGAGCCCCCCTTGTTAAAATTTTTAGAAATTACCACTGATGGCAAGACAGAAATAGGTCTGTAATTTTTCTTATCAAAAGCATCTCCTTTCTGAAGTATAGATAATTGTTACCTTTTTGACAGTTTCGAGAATGGTATTTGTCTCTATGCATAAGTTAAAACTAATTTGAAGAAGATGACTAAAAATTTCGCAGTTTTCTTGAAACACTTTCGAAGGGATGCTGTCGATTGGTGAGGACTTTTTTATTTTTTCTTTTTCTTTCAGCCTCTTAAGTTGCATGGAAACATCTTCGGCTTTGATTTTCCTGAACTCAATTCAATTTAGCAATGAAATTGATGCTTGATCTTTTTATGCTTGGATGGTTCTTATGTTTTTGGACTGCTTTATCAACGGGGTCTTCAATAGTTTCTGGGAATGAGTGGCTGGGTTTGTTCTCTGTTAGTTCTAGCTCATCAGTAATATTTGCAAAGTACTCATTAAATTCTTCAGCTATTTTTACGTCATCACTTAAAATTTCTCCTTTTTCAAGCATATTGATGGATTGAGACGTTTGTATATTATCTGTAAAAATAGGTTTGATTGTTTTTCAGAATTCTTTGTTATCTATTCAGTCATAAGTGTTCAGATGCATGTAATAGCGTAGTTAGTCCTTCTTAATATTGTAACACATTTATTCCTCTACTGCTTGTATTTGTTCCAGTTATCATCTGTTTTATTTATATTTATATTTATTTATTATTCATTGTTATATTTATTCTTCAGTTTAGCCAGGTGCATTATTCCTTTCCTCTGTAAAGTTTGTTGGTCCTTTAATATGGATGAATACAAAGGCATTTATGGGGCTAAGGGCCTTGCCCCTGAGCAAATGCAACAACATAATCTTGCTAGTAGCTATTCCTTTAATGGACGAACTCCCTGATTACAATACGTTGCTTCTTTTATTTCCCTATGGCATTAGCACGGCAGGCTTGACGACTTACTGACAGTACACATAATACAAACTCAACTGTCACTTACACGACAATCCAACTGACACTGAGAGTGACAATCACAATTCCACGCACATTCTCACACAATTCTTGTTACACGTGAGTTCCTTTGTCATGAATTTGCCATCGTTTGCTCAAATGTACTTTTTTAATTGGAGCATGTTGATTAAGTACTTTTATTAATTAAGTATTCATGCTATCAAAGTTCATTTTTTTCAGATAATTTGTTTGTGGTATAAGTAATGCTCTGCCTAAAGTCTAATGTCTTGTAGTTATTACAATATCTGTATTCAATAATTCTTGGACCCCCCTTTTAAACAACCGCCTTTAAGTACAGTCAAACTCATTTTGTGAACGTCAGACAATCCTGTTTCAAAAGTCAATGTATTTTTGCAACTATGGTTCCTATTTGTCAAGATGAAGTCGATACATCGTGGCTTGCTAGATTTATAACATGTTGCATCCTTTACAAGATTAGTGAGGTTATAGCTATCCATAAAATCGTTCTGAGTATTATCATCTATTTCACAGTTTAGGTCTCCCATCAGCACAAATTTTTTAACTTACCACTAAGAATGTCTAAGCTTTTCTCTATTTCACCACAGAAATATGCTCGTTTTTGTGATGGTGGTCGATACAGACAAAGCAATAGCCATTTCTGCTTCCATTTCAAGAAATATGCGCTTATAACTATATGCAAATTAGTTCCGCTTTTGAAAACAATGGAATGTGTGTGAAAATTGCCTCTAAAAACTCACAAAAGTCTAAGTTTCTCTAAAACCTGCAAACATATTATAAACTTGGTATGAACTTTCCATTTAATTAAATCTAGTATGTAGCAGGCTTGTTATCAATTATTCATTTAGGTGTTGATATTTGATTGCCTATGATTGTTTTATTCTCTGATTCATTTACTATCCTTCAGTAACAAAGCTGCCTTATCTACAGTACATCTGGTTGGATTGCGATTGAGATACTTCTGGACTTCTTAGCTTTGGTGACACAACAGACCATAGTTGTAAGGCAATTGGATGCAACCAAAACACACTTAGTATCCATTCTGCGATGGAAGTTCAAATTGTCCATGATGAAAAATCGAATACCCACTAAATTCTGTTTTGCCTTTCCTATTTCGTTTCTCATTGCCAACTTCTAGCTTCGCTGTTGACAGACACTCCACCATTAGCTGTCTCAGTCGTATCTAATTCCAAATCGAGGCTTTAAAGCTTTGATGAGCAATGATGGAAACAATCATATGTCATTCAATTAAACTATAATCACGAATCTCACTATTACAAGGTAATTTGTAATTGGCTAGCCTGAGTTACAATGCATGCAAAAGCGTAGATAACAACTGTTGTATATAAGACAAAACGAAAAAAGAAACAAATGTGCTAAAAGCAAAGTAGATCCTGGTTGTTCCATGGTTTGTCTCTGCAACAGAAGATGTAGTAGGTTTTTCGAATTGAAATTGTAGATAGTTAAGAAGTGAGAACGCGTTTGTGCTGGTTATCGATAGAGAGGGAATCACACATGTTAAGAAATGAAAGGCATGAGTTAGCATAGATCCCAAGAGAGCTCATTGAGAAGTTTACAAAGGTAACAGATTTGTACTGACTTCTCAGATCTGAGACTAGCCTCGAATATTTTAAGAGCTTTCTTTCTGCATTCTTGTTTAGGTTTGTTTCGAAGCCTATCGTTAGTTCCTTAATGTAAAGATAGTTATCCTTAGTTTTCAAAAGTATGTCAGGACGTAAGTCATCACCGGTAATGATTGAGGGTGAAGGGAAGCCTGGAATGACCGCATACAGTAAGGATCCTTCAACTACTTTCAAAGATGTGGCATGAAAACTTAGGACAGAGTTGTACCGCCAAGTATACCGACCTTGTTCAAGGTAAACTTTGCAACCCGCTACGACATGAAGTGAAGTTTCAGGAAGAAGACTAAATTGGCAGTCAGGCGAATATCTGAGCTTCCAAAGGCAAAGAATTTTGCGATAGGTAGTGTATTAAGCTGAAGTGTTTGTGCAGGGTAAACATTCCTTATTATTATTATTACATAATAATGCAGACTTTAATATTGTATTCCGCTACATACAATGGTAACCTCACTTAAAAATGTAGTTACCATTGGCTAGCCTTCTTCTTCTTCCGCAGCTTATTCTCAAATGCTCGAGGTCGAGATCACAATTGGCTAGCCTGATTATAATAAAACACTTTTGAAATTTAAGTATAGCTAAAGAGTAATCTATGGCTGACAGCAAAAAAATTAAGAATACTGAGGCTTAGTGAACAATTGTAAGTATTCTTATAAAAAAGAGTATAAAGTAGTATATTACTGAAGCTAAAATTGATGTACTTTCTCCTCATACATTTCAGAAAATCAAGTCTGCAATATACAGGCCCGCAATTAGGAATTTTCGAGTGCAGGGGTCAAACCCACGAAAAAGGGCACATCAAAACTTTTTAGAAGAAGATACGGCCTGTGAATACTGCTTTCCAGATTCATAAGTAAAGGAAATACTCTGGGAAGTTTACTGATATCGTTACTCTGAAGACCAATGATTCTTATTGATATCTTTTATCACGGCAGAGGAAGGAAAAGGGGGACGGGAGCTAAGCTCCCGGAAAATTGTTGAAATCACGCCTTTTCCATCTTAGGGAAATGCCCTTTTTGATGTAGAGAGTGCACTACAAAAAGGTCAATTTGTTTATTTGCTGAAAGAGAAGGATTGTAGACCCCCATGGCCCCCCTAGTGACGCGCATGACATAGAGGCAGTAGCATAGGGAACTTCCCTGGCTTGCTTGTACATTCCAAGGATGGGTACTGCGTGCTCTCGTGACTCCTGGAATTTGTGCTAGACAGCTCATGCTGTGATTCAGCTTGAACTTTGAACCCGGACATGAATTGAAAGGCACCACTACTAAATTTGATTTAGAGGCAATCCGTGTGTTCTTCCCAAACCAAAGATCCATCAAATTCCTCGGCAACAATGATATGATTGATGTTTCCGTTTTCAACAGTAGCCATCTATAAAGGGGACTGTTCTCTAAACTCTTGTTAGATTTCAACAACGAGCTGAAACGAGTCAGTCATCTGCCATTGCAATCATTATGCAGCTCCATTTGGTACTTCTGGTACTTCTACTCAATGGCATTTGGGTGTGTCAAGCATCGCATTTTCGCGGTGCGTATATTTCGTGGATTGTAAATGAAACAGACTCAAATTACTACCCCAACAACCCTAGTGCTTCGAACGTCAAGGTAAGTTCTACATGAGATTTTGATTAGAAGTTTACAAGGAGCTGGTAAAGTTAATGGAATGATTCATGGAGAACAATTACGAGCAGTTAACTGGGAGCTCCATTCATCTTTCTTGGAGATAAGTGCTTGCTCCCTTCTTGCAGTTGAGTATGATTGATGAAGAGATATATCGATATATCCCATATCTTTTAGGATTCCAGCTAAATATTTTTGTCGCCCAGCTTCAATTTCCCACGATTATGCTTGCGGGCCTAGAAATTGAGCCAGAGAAAAGCACACGTAGCCTAAAGATAGAGAGACGTTAAGAAAATTTCTATTGAAATACTGTAAAATTAAAGCAGTGAGTTCTATATTTGATATAAAGCTAAACTTTGATCATAGTTGATTTCTCCCATGATGGTATATTGCTGGAAGTCTTTAGCCTTCTATTTAGAGTTGTTCCCGTGCATTAGTTTTCGCTCAGTGCATTAGTTTTCGCTCAGTGCATTAGTTTTCGCTCAGTGCTGAATTTTCATACATCCAAATTCTGCGTAGATCCAAGTTCTGCGCGAAATTGATGTCATGTAAGTTAAATAGCATAAATGTGAAGGTATTATTTCGATAGGGGTTTGAAAACGCGTCTGAATGAGATAACAAATCAACTTCCTTAAAGAGGAGCAGGGCTGAAGACTGCTGAACTACATAGAAGTAACGGTAAATTCATTCTGTTCTCCAAAACAGTCTTAGAATTCATGTTGCTTTGTAGAGCCTTCAGTTTCAACACATGAATTCATTCGAACACAGTAGTGCACATAAATTTATTTTGAGTGCATTACTGCTAAAAATCTTTGGAACATTGAAAACTTCCAACACAAGAAAGTACATATGAAGAGACAAAAGCTTCCTGTGAAAGGAAGGTCTACGGTAAGAAACATGTAATAGCGTGTGCTTTGCTTGAAAGCGCACGTTATCTCATGCTTCTCACTGTAAACTTCCTTTCATTAGAAGCCTATTTTCTCTCAGAAAGTCAGTTCTGTTTAGTTCAGATTTCAAAGTGCTTTCCAGATGTTCTGCAAACAAGAGAAGTAAGCCACGGAGAAGTGTGTTGTTTCATGACGATTGTTGCACTTCCTTACTCCGTATATGTGGTGTATACTGGAGGCTGGCGTTTATTTAAGGAATGAGTTAAGAAAAAAATTTGTTTTATTTTAGTCTTCTAGCGAATAGTTGCATGAAGTAGAAGCTTATAGTTAATTAGCGTAACATGTAGAGAGGTAATGCGCATGCAGAAGACTTTGTCTGGTCAGGGAGGATACTGTACCAGCATTACCCCACCGTAGAATAGGTCAATGAAAAAGATCAAACTCTAAAAAAATACACTGAATAACAATGCTACGAAAGAAGATTGCTGTGAAGAAGACTGCATGAAGAAAATTGCTTTAAGAAAGTGACTGCGAAGAAATCATTGCGAAGAGCAAGACGTAGCAGGAAACAAGATTCAATATTCCATCTCAGAAATTTTCAAAAGCTCATGTTTCGGGCCTTCCTACTAAGCTCTGAATTCATTGGACCGAGTACAACTTAGGACCTTTTCAAACAAATTGGATAAAAAATCTCAGCAAGATGACCTCCATTAAAAGAGCCCGTACGTATGGGGTAAACCGTATGATAACATTAAAACTTTTGAGAACTCGGTAGCATTCAAGAAGAAGGCTTGTTGCCTTCCTCTGTTGTCTCTTTTGTAAACAACTAACTTCACAATTGTTTAAAAAATATTTGAGAGAAGGCATCAAACTTTGCTGACTGATGGTACTCAGGGTTGCTGACACAAATCTGTTTTGACATTATCAATGCCCTAGTCCATACTGCACACCGTTGCAGCATTGACTCTTGACATTCCTGGCAAGACACTTCCCATTAGTCCTGAGTCTATTTTGAGCACTTTTGTGGGAAGCACTATGGCTATGGCCTGAACCACAGGATTGATATCGGATTGATTTAACTCCGATTTGGGTCCACACAACATAAAAATGACACCGTATCATATGGTGTTTCAAAGTCCGACTCCTGGGTATTTTTTGGAGGTGTAGGATTTAAAATTTGCTTACAAATATGGGCGTGACAAATATAGCTTCTTCTTGCATGCGATTACATGAGACAGGAGTGTTGAGCGAAGTGACTCCACTTCACCTGCAAAGCTAAGTAGTTTATCACTTAGTAGTTCATGGAAAGGATACCAGCCTTGCGCCGGAAATCTGCGGTGTCTTGCAACTGCACCTCTTATCCAATATGAAATGTAATATGGCGTGATTTGAATTTGGTATTATATAACTGAGGCCTACACCCTATTAATGGTTTCTAGAGGGCTGCAGTTTTAAGGTCTTACAACATTTATTGTCTCAGATGGCTATTTAGCATGCAGACAAGTTGGAGACATTCTCCACCGCGCAAATGCACTTTCCAATTAGTTGGTCCATGATCCCCCAACTAGCAAGTACCCTTACGTTGAAACTTACATTAAAAATCAATTGAGATTTTCTCGTAAACCGCGCCGTTAACTGCTAGCTGTATATATTCAGTTGTTGTTAGTATGATTCAATATGAAATGTAATATCGTGTGATATGAACTTGGTATTATGTAACTGGGGCTTACATCTTACAAATGATTTCTGCAAATCCAGAATGCGCCAAAGCATATACAGGCGTCAATTTTCGGATCATTGGGCAAGCAAGATCGTCTTTTCATTTAAGTGTTTTGGAATCTGTTTACATCAAGACTCAAAGCCCAGTCTTGTGTAGAAAAAATGAGTTTGTTTTCTCATTGAGACTCTTCAAGTAAACAATGTTAATAGGTCCTACTTGGTCACACTGGGGCCAATTAGACGCATCCTATCACATTAACCGCATCTGAATATATATATATCGGTTAACTTTTAGGTCACTATCCGACGCTTTCATACTCTGATGAGTGTCGGACGAAAAAAGCTTTTAGTATGTGAAATGAATGTTGCCGCTCTTTCGTGCTGTGGTAAAGATCTGTAGTACCAACAGAGTAAATTTCTAGAGAGCTGCAGTTTTAAGGTTGTATAGCATATATTGTCTCAGGGAACTTTTTAACATGTAGACAAGTTGGAGACATTCCCCACCACGCAAATGCATTCCCCTACTGTAATCTTTTTGTTATAAGAACAATTTTATACAAACACGATCCTGAACTTTGGTGGAAAATTAAAACAAAATTAGAAGCAAAGCTGAGCCGGAAGCCTTGTCGTACAATATATTTCTGGGAAACAATGCAGAAGTTTTCAAAAAACAAATGGTCAAGAAACGTATTTCCCTTGCTAACCTGAGGAAGATTGATAGCCCTGGCATTTTTTCATTGATCTTCGCAAATTAGTTGCTCCTAGTGAAACTAGATACTGTGCTAGCATTGTCTATTTATAATTGTTTATAATCTTTTTTAATAAAAAATATTGATATGCAAGAGAGATCATCTTGGTTGTAACATTTGGCTCTCAACCAATGAAAACATTCAATGTTGTCTTGTATATTGTCGTTCTATGTATTTGTAAATGGCCTACATTCTACTAATTCAAGAACAAACTAAAAACAATTCTGCCTCAAAATTTTGGAAAAAATTAAGAACAGCCAGCCTGAACCTCAATTTTACTGGTTCTTATAATAAAATAGAGTGCAGTTGGTCCATGATCCCCCTACTAGTATGTTCTGTTACGCTAAACTTACGTTGAAAATCAATTGAGACTTTTCCATTAACTGCTATTGTTGTCATTTGCATATACCAAATTGCTTGTTATTTCTGTTTCTAGCCATTCTCAATCAACATCTATTAACCTGCCTGATAGTTGCTTAAGGACACTATAAAGTTACAGCATTTCGATGTTTAAATACAGGTAGAGATTCAAGGTTGCTCCAAAGATGAGCCCCGCAATATGCAAATTATTTCTGCCCATTAGTAGTTTTGAATAGAGGCACTCACAAGTCAGTCTCAGAATTTCTCAAATAGACAGTGTCTCCGGTAGAGTTTCTTGAAAAGATATTTGAGAGATACATTCGTACGAGACCATCTAAAGACTTGTAAACCATGGTCGCTGTCTCTCATTTAATAATTTCGGAGATAGTTGGCCAGCTTAGCTTTTCAATTAGGGTATCAGCAGGTGCATCATAGCTACTGTTTGTCACTATTCTGGCAGCACTATTTAGCAACTTCTGCAGTGTAAAAAGCCTAGTTTCCCCAAAGCTCCCTCACACAGAGCTACAGTAGCGAAAATATGGCTCAACCATACCTATGGCTAAGAGTTTCCTGAGGTAGCAGTTTCTTAGCATACTTTAAAAACCCTAATGCAATAAATACCTTAGCAAACACAAATCTAACATGCTCATCCCAAACAAGATGCTAATCAAGTTGCACTCCTAAATACTTAGCTTTCCCAATAATTTCAATTTGTGAGTCATCAATAACAAAGGCAGGTGGCTGTATCTTTTTATCAGAGATTTTCTTTATCAACCTTTGTCAAACTTCCGGTAGCGACGCCTCTAAGCTCCATTGGTATGGACGTAGTATTAATAGGGTCCTAGGTCACAGCGACATGCTTAAGATATGTTCTGGCGAGTAGCAACAGGCTTGCACTTGCTAATTCCTTTGATCCTGGACCTCCTAACATGAGACGAGCCAGGCTTGTTAGGGCCTGTTCGCATGGAGAAAGCTTCCATCTTACTTTTCAAATGAAGCGGAAATATCGGTCAACTGGAAAATAGTTAGTAACCTTTCATATGGAGACGTTTTCCTGTTTTGCAGGACTACTACAGCCACGTGACTTTTGCAAAGAAAGATCACTTCTCTCGCTTTGCCAGCGAAATGCGTTCATTTCATACGAAGACGAATACAAACGGACATCTCGGCTAGCCGGCTCGGTTTTCTCATGTAAACACATTTGTGATTACATATATGGCGAGATCTCGGTTGAATGAGATTCCCGCTTCGCTGGAAAAAAGGTGGGGGAAATTTTTGCTCATGAAAAAGCTTTTAATTGGACTAGCTCACTAAAGCGGCATCCAACCAAGCTCTTTGAGAGTCTTGTGGGACCCAGGGCGTATGAACAGACTGGAATAAGCCTCCCTCTTGAATAATGCCCTTTTGTACAAATGTGTTTAGAAAGTCCCGGGAACTAGCGATCATTTTGCAAGAAAAACGTCTATAGGAAACATGAGGCTCAAATTATGCAAAACTCAAGAGAAATTCAAGAAACACAGGCAGGCTGCGTTTCAAATAATAACTTGAAAGACTGTATTTACAAGTTAAACTCAAAAAACCATAGAAACAGCTTTCATTGCATGCCTCACAAAAGCTGAACTTCATATTTGTTGCATCAAAGGTTCATAATCTGGGTCGCTATTGTTATTCGAATTCTTAAAAAGTTTAAGAAACAGTTATGAAGCACTTTAAAGCTGGATTGTACGAATAGTGTTAATGCATGGCTAACTCATTTACAGGTTCATGTTAACTATGGTACTTCCTGGCGAAGGAGTGATGGTGCTCCGTGTACCTTACCAGCAATTGCTTCATGCCAGCAATACAACCATGGCACATGGACAGTTTACTATGGATCATCCAAAAGTTCTATCTCAAGCAATTATCATTCATTTTCAATGCAGTACTATTGTGAGAGGTTTACAACGACGTATGATTTCAACGTTGGGTCAAAAGTTGTAACATTGATACTACCAAAAATATACGTCTATAAGTTTCGGTAAGTATAGCAATTCCAGTAAGTTTGTATGGCAATTTCCAAATTTTATACATTCGAATGACAAATTATCCAAACTATTTTACATGGCTATGAATGAAGTATGTCATGCCTTTGTAAATCCTTTGAAATTTTGACAGAACCACAGTTCAAGATCTTCGAAAGCCAGCAACGAAACGAACGCCGTTTGAGAACTTTGGGGGAGTCACGTACAATCTTGGAATAATGGTGTACATAATTTGTTTATCAACAAAATACAACAATCTTTACACCTAATTCCAGTGTGCATGGTGTAAAAACAGTAATGAACCTTAAATTCAAATGCTACAAAAGATAGTTGACCAACTGATATAAATGCCCAGGCCGTAGCCATGGGGTGGCAAATGGACAACAGGATACTAGCTTTTTGCCACCCTTGGAAATTTTTTGCAATCTTTTATTGTTGCTTTATCTTTGTAGCTTAGGAGAGGTCTCCTGAAATTTTGGTTCAGCTCAACCTTGGTGTTTATGACATACTAGAAAGTTCAATCTTTTCCTGCACATACATTGTCCATTTGATTGTGATAACATAAAGTATGAAATACGTTCTCAGATTTCGTACCTCGTGATTCCTCTAGTACGGTTTTCCTACCCCTGAAACACAGGCCTGGCTACGGGCTTTTAAATGCCATTAATATTTCTTATGAATAAAAAAGCCAAATTCCTTTCTAAAAAAATTGTGAAAGGACCGTTCCTTCAGTGATGGACGGAGGGGTCACAAAAGCCATTGGAAAATCACCTAATTTGCTACTGCTATCGACAAGCATTTTTCAGAGATTTGTATTCTAGTAAAACAAAAGGAAGACTTAGATGTTGAGTAAGCTTATAAAAATGAATCTGAGTAGGGATTGGAGCAACTGAAGAGCCCAGAAAATTTTTGGTAGGTCATCTAATATTGTCTATATATTGTTACAGAACTGCTACATGCTGTTGGGTGAGTGACTTAACAACCTATGCAGATTCTTCCTGGAACGTTGAAGCTATTATGGAATTCCGTACCAATCCTGCAACAGGAAGAATAAACCGACCACCACATGTTGAGAATCTTCCAGTCATTGAACACAACTATTACACAACACAAACGTACATTCTACCTGTCTATGACTTTGATGGTGATGAGGTAAGGTGTCGATGGGCATCCAATTCTAATGAAGGTGGAGGCATTTGGAACAGCAGGAAGGGTACCCTCGATGGGGTACGTACTCGATTTAATTATAAATTGCTTGAAAGAGATTTCATATCTGATCTCAGGAAGTAAAGGAACGGATCCTAAAGACTGAAGTTCAGTAGCTTTCATCATTAAATGCTTTTCGAAACTTTGAATTGAATGTTTCAAAGATGCCTAAACAAAGGTTCTGTGTTGTCAGAACTTTGCAACAGGGGCAAGGCCTATGAGACTCAAGCTGACTTTAGTATCAAGGCACGAATCACATTATTACGTTCACTTCCCATAGCATTTTGCAAGCTGCCACTATATCTGTAGCTAGCGTATGAGGATGATAATTTGCAATGCTATCATAGTATTGCTATGAAAATAATTTGCAATGTTGCAATCAAACAATATGCTTTTTTTCTGTTTGTAAGTAGATATAACAATAAGGATGAAGAATAGAGGAACAGAGAAGCGAATAGTTAATGAAGTAATAACCTAACTAGAAAAGCAAATTTGCTCCAAGTCTTATACCTAGGAATAGTGAATTAGCTTCTTGAATAGCATCACTCAAGTATCAAATAGAATTGCACTATAGGTGTATCTTAAGCGCTTACTAAATGGCTCTTTAGTTTTCAATGCGTTTAGGATGGTGATTGATCTATTATTTCTCTTCCAACAAATGCTTTCATCATCGTTTCAGAACAAATGTTCATTGACGTTTAGTTCAGGGATGTCTATGGGATGGTTTCCATTGGCAATCATTGTTGAAGATTATGCACGAACACCTTCTGGCTCGTTGCAGTTACAAAGTCAAATCCCACTACAGTTTACTGTATTTATACATAGTAAGTATGCTCATACTTCTTTGTTGTACTCTCTGAATAACATATTTTGCACTGTAACATTTTGCCTGAATAGAGTACTGGTTTTCTCATTTAGAATATCGTCCTTGGATTTTCTTTCAAATTATGTTCTAGAACTTTGTAGAGTCAATCAATTCTTCAACATTTTAGCGAAAAACTTTATGATTTTCAGTGATGTAATCAGAAGTGTCGTGGGACCTGTAGAGTAGGGGGACCAGGTTCAAAGATTTTCCGATAAAATGCAAAACCTTTATTTTACCAACTGCAAATGTCCGAAAGTGTTCCGAAAAAACATTACAATGTCCGAAAACCCAGCGATTTCGAAAAAATTCCCCTGCCCCCGTCCACAATGTCCCTGCATGCATTCAAATATAAATGAGATGTTTAGATCTCAACTTTCTGTTTCTCGCTTCCTTAGAAAGTAGAAAAGTGAAGGGCATACTGTACCAAATTAAGAATGGTAGCCACATTAAGCCATGAATGCCTTATAGTGAATTTAGCACGCTATCTTTGCATATATTTGCCACCTCAGCTTTTACCGATAGATTCACTTCTTCTCCTAGCTTCTAGGGCTGGCATGCAAGGCCAGAATAAAACCAGATGCATGGCACCATATCCATCATCGTGCCTGTTCTGTTCAAAAGGACCAACGCAGCCACCCACAACAGCCCAAATAACAACACCAGGTGCTTACATTATTGATGGTTGCAGGAACTATCAAGTGTTGAAAAACCAGGATCGTCTTTCCACCTATCACGACTGGAGCTCATTCAGGTGTGATAAAGAGCTGTATGGTTGGTACCGATTTATGGGTGGGGCTGGCGAGAGACTTCTAGATTACTGTCCAAACCAGCGTCAAAGCTATTACCACTGTGGATCTTACTACCAAGGCTGGTTGCCGTCTATGGCTAAACTCACAGTTGGCCAAGGTGTGTTTTGTTGAGATCAAAGCATCCTTCTGAAAGAATGTAAATTTAGCAGATGCATGCACGCATGCATATACACGTATAGATAGCTCAATGCTGCGCATAAAGTCCGATCCATTGTTTAACTGCTGCAATTGTATAGGGCTATTGCTAAAGTTTTCTAGTTTGTCTTTGGCAAGCTAGTAATGAAAATTAAACTTTAAAAAATATCTACAATATTAGAAAAAAATTGTGAGATAGTTAAGTTCTCATAAAATCTACATTGTTTCACATTTCTCCATTCATCTTCACTCAATGCTGACCAAACGGCATGGAATTGTTTCTTTGTCTTTCAACAGTGATCTAAAGGGGAGAAGGGGACTCGGTTATTATTTTGCTAAGCTAAGTTTAGGGATTGAATTGTAGTTTTTTTAGTAGTCTCAGTATATTGTGTCCAAAATTGTAGCTCAGTGCTCAATCCATTATAATCTATTATATTAAAATCAGTGGAGCTTATAAACCGATAGAGTGGAGGTGTGCATTCGGGGGTGGGGGATTTTCATAGAAATGGGACTTTATTCAATGCATTACAGTACATATATATTTTCAGAGTGACAACTTTTTATATGTACACTTCTGCAATAAATATAGCTGCATGTACAATCTATGCAATATAATGGGAAGCAAAAAACATCGGGTGTAATTTAAAGTAATTTATTCAATGCTGTCTAAGGTTTAAGATGCACCTAGCATTTCAAGCTCCTTAACAAACAACTTCTTTCTCCAAGGTGTTGTGTCAAGCAGTGTTTGTTTCTCAATGTATGGCTCTTGTTCCTGTTCATATCGAAGGCAGATATTTGTAAGAAACTGTGGAGGTTTTTATGTCTACTGGCTAAACAGCGTTCCACAATGCAATGCTAGGTATTGCGGCGCTAAAGGTAACTTCTTACTACCATTTGGAGGACTATTTAAGTTATTTTCATTTTTCAAAGCCGTTGTATTCAATTTTGGTTGTGTAGAGAGGTCTGGTAAGGGGTTTGGTTGCATGCCAATTTTTAGAGTTTGAGAGAAGAGGGTGCTGAGTAGACAGAGATAGGAATAGGATGTGTTTTGATGAGATGAGCTGTTTTTAAGATTGTTTAGGGAACTGGATCGTAGTGGAATTGATGTATAATTGTATATAATATATTTACTGTTTTCTCATGTTAATTTTTCCGTGGCCTCGCCACAGTTGTCATCCTCTTCGTCTTTACCGTCATACTCATTTTTACTGTTGGGCTCCTAATTGGGCCTATTATTGACCTTTCTAGTCAGTGTAATCACCATTGTCATTATTAGCATCAAAGGTCATGATGATGGTGATGATGATGATTATGGTAATTATGATGATGATGATGATAATGATGATAATGATGATGATGATAATGATGATGATGATGA
The DNA here is from genome assembly GCA_900291935.2 of Cassiopea xamachana. NCBI lineage: Eukaryota > Metazoa > Cnidaria > Scyphozoa > Rhizostomeae > Cassiopeidae > Cassiopea > Cassiopea xamachana. Next base: position 3,297,126 of record OLMO02000238.1, read on the forward strand.
TGATGATGATGATGATAATGATGATGATGATAATGATAATGATGATGATGATGATGATGATGATGATGATGATGATGATGATGATGATGATGATGATAACGATTATAATGATGATGATGATTATGATGATGGTGATGGTGGTAGTGGTGGTGATGGTGATGATGATTACAATGATGATGGTGGTGATGATGATGATGATAGTCATTCATAACGTATAATTTGATTCATCACTTTCATTGCACTATACGTATCAGTGAGCACCATAGTGTTCATTTGGTAAACAATATTCTCAAAAATGCTAAATGCACATCTTCCAGGTAATGGACAATTTGTATCCTGCAAACAGAGCAACATGAAGGTTNTGAACTTGACCGAGCACAATACAACACATCCTTGTACTCAAGCATCACATTGCGTGATAGTTCTTGCTACGCGACGCTATCAGGCTCGAAAATATTAGCCGGTAGCTCACCAGGTAGGTGCAAGTCAAATTCATCATAGCTGTTTAGTAGTAGTACTGCATTATGGGATTGTATGCTTGCTTATTTCGACACTCTAAATTGACGTTTATGTACACGATTGTAACATTAAATGCTAGATTTGGTGCAAATGCAGACGTAGAATAAGTAATTTTTATAGGTATTTCCCCTGAAAAACGTAACTCTCCACAGTTCCATACGGTTTATCTATGTATTTCACTCAAATCGATTCCTCTCCTTCCATTCCATTCAAATGGAGCTCGTTCCCAAAAGCTTTCATTCTTGCTACCTCTAAACAATATACTTTGACATTGTATAGGCACCTGTGGAGCCACAAGAAGAGAGACCTCAAGTCATATCATCTATGAAAATGAGCTGATTTTGAAAGCTAAGGCAGTGAAAGGAGTCGTGCGACACAACGACCAGCGAATCAAGTTCTCATGCAAATACAGCAAAAATGGAACAGTGAGCTTGCTAGGTTATACGCCAATATACACAATAACTGATGACATCGGTAAGTTAGATTGCAATGGAATAATTTGTTTTTTCATTTATGTCGAATGTGTTGTGAAGGAAATGACAATATGTGAGTAAACGCGTACTCTCGCGGGTTGTGGCTTCCTTCTCACATATAGTCATGTATTGCCGTAAGTTAGTCAATTAAATTGTTGTACTAACAAGTTGAATACACTCAGTTAGCAAATAGTGCTAACTGGAGTTGCAGATAAGGCAACATTAAAAGCTAACACTGAAATCATTCGACACGAGAGTCGAAGAGTTTAAAGGTTCACACAGAGGTGTACCACGGTTATATATTGCATAATTAGGTTATATTCTTATTTACCGTCTTGCTGTTTTGGAATAATATAGAGAGAAATTGCCAAACGTGTTGCATAATTGGAAAATTAAAGGAACCTACCTGCAGGTGAAGTTTGATTGAATTTCTTTAAGTCATCGCCCGAGACCGGAGGAGCTATTAAAAGATAAAGTACTTATCTGAAATGTAAGAAGCACCAACTTGAGCGGCCATTTAGATCCAAAATGAAAGCAAATACAAATAATTCACCAAACAAAGAACGTGCTGCAAATATGACTGGTTAGCACAAGCACCAACACACAACTGGTTCACATGCACTGCGACGCACTATCTCGTACAGCTCCGCAGGGAGCTAGGCCGCTGAAGTAATAGACTTCGAATCGTTCACTCGGCCCAAACATCATATCAGAATGTATTTTTCTCAAGCGTTCTCATGTGTAAAGGGCATGTTTGCTCAGAAATTCAGTTTGAAGGACTAGCTGTTCTTCCAGGAGCCAGACTTATTATTTAGGAATAGGTCAAAGAAAAACAATGAAACCTCTCAGCTTGAACTTCTCACGAACGTAGCTCAGAAATTTTTTTCATCCCGACACGAAACGTGCTCGGTTCACTCCTATCTAGTATGGTGATTTTATTTTGATCCCTTGAATAACTGGAATATTTTCTCATTTGCTAGATGGATTTGGAAATATTTCTGCTACATTTCAAATGTATACTGAGGCAACGTATACTAGAGTCCATTCCTATTACCCAGTCAACGCACAGCTTCGTGATTGGCTGTACCTTGAAATATCTGCAAACGTTGCTGATAACAGCATTGTTGTCCTCATCGACGAGTGTTTTGCGACCCCAACCATGGACATTTCATATCCTCAAAAATCAGTATTTGTTAAAAATGGGTGAGTAGCAAAGATATACGAAAACCCAAAAGTTGCAGTTTGTCTTTGCTTTATCTCTTGTCAGGTTTCTTGCTCAGAAATAGCCAAAAACATTTACTTTTATTTAATAGCAAGCACGGCGACACTGGGGGGTTGGGAGCTTCAGCCCCCACTTTTTGTCGCCCAGCGTTTTCATAAAAGACAAATGCTTTAAAGGTAACAACTTTCGTGACTATTTCCTTGATATGTGCCGTGCCTGTATAGGAGCATAAACGAACAAGCAGTTGAAATATAATAGCAAGGCGAATCTTGAAGTGAAAAGGTTGAGAAATTTTTCTAAGACATACACAGTAGGAAGAACGTTGCTCATCTCAAAGCTAATTTTCATTGCCCAGTATACAGCATTACATATAAATTCATTTTGCATGATAGGTATATTTCTGTTGTTTGTGAGAGTATATGTGTGTTTGTTCTACACGTGCTTTTCACATCACACCATTTTTCCTCGAAGCAACACTAATCAGGATCATTTCATTTTTCAGCTGCCAAAGCGGGGCGGAATTCGTCAACTTTCATTCTGCGCCAAACAACAGAAATCGATTCAGTGTACAAGCAATACGGTTTCTGCAAAATAGCACGGCTGTTTTCTTTCATTGTCGATTTTATCTTTGCTATACATCTTCCACTGATCAGAAGTGTAACCTTGGGTGTGGTTACAACAGAAAGAATAAAAATTCTAACAGAAGAAAAAGATCAGTAGAGGAACAATCACCATCGCCATCCGATTATTATTTATTGGACATGGAAGTGAGATTGAAGGAGGAGTCACAATGTAAGTATTACAAGCACAGTTTGATATGTTATTGTACCATGTAAAATGCTGACATCAAGTAGCAAATGCAATAACTTTTTAAGTACTTCATTTCTAGGTACAGAGTCGTACCCGGCTTATGTTGGGGCTAGCGCAACTTCTACGGACTCCCAACCGCTCCCAACCCTACTAATTTCCTAAAGAATTTGAGTTTCTCTACCTCGCCAGTGGGTAGAGACTTCATGTTGCAAACTGCAACTCACCTATGATAGTTTGAAATGGACAAGATTAATTATCTAAAAACCATATTAACTGCCTGCTACTTAGCTCAAACTACAACATATTGCTTTTAGATCTAAGAGAAACACGATTTCGCTATCTGCCGTCCCAGGCTTGCAGAACAAGACTTTTGCAATAGCTTCACAGAACTGGAGCAAATTTTGTACATTTTTTGACAAGGTTATGGAAAGAAAATATAGAAGAGCAGCCATGGCCTAGCGGTAAGGCACTGGACTCAGACCAACGTGGTCCTGGGTTCGAGGCCCATCGCAGGCCATTGGGGACTTCAGGAAGGGCATCAGGTCCTAAATGCTCGTGCCAGAACTAAATTCCTCTCAGAGGCACCCTCCAGGCCCCAAGGAATTAGGGAAAACGGAGGTAAGATCGAGAAGAAAGAGTTATAGAAAGAAAACATGGAATTTTCATTCATTCATTGGTCTATGAAATAGCCTGTCTCCAGTGCTGTATTAAAAAGCTGCTAGTTAACGTTATATTAATTGAACTCCTCTAGTTCGATATTGCTCTAAAACAACAGCACATAAATCGTACAAGACCGTAGTCAGGCCTGTGTTTCAGGGGTTGCAAAATTTTACTGGAGGAATCATGTGGTACGAAATCTGAGAGCTTATTTCATACTTTATGTTATCACAATCAAATGGACAATCTATGCGCAGGAAAAGATTGAATTTTCTAGTATGTCAGAAAAGCCAAGGTTGACTTGGCATCCTGTTGCCGAGGGGTGGCATCTGCCACCCCATGCCACCCCATAGTTACAGGCCTGAAATCATACTTGCATTTAGATCGATAAAGCATGCTACTGAATGTCTTTGGCTATACCTNTCAATCGAAAAAACCCTTTGGAACGCGAATGGTGTAGAAGTGTGTCTCGTTCCAATCGAATTTGACCGATATTCTTTTTTTGGGTATCATGTTGGCTTTGTTTGCCACTTCAATTGTCTCTACAATTGTCACTACTATTGTCACTACTATTGTCACTACAATTGTCACTACTATTTCACTACAAAAATATTCGTCATGTTTATCAGGGTTTTTTTAACGTGCAGTTCTACACAAAATATGCGGTTCTAAAAAATTTTGCAGTTCTAACAAAAAAGCTGTGCAATTCAAAAGTTTTTTATGTGATGACCAAAGGATATAAGAAAGTAAATAGAAATAAAATTGGTAGATTTAGGTATGAAATGATAGGAGAATAAAAACATTAACAATATTTTCTGAAACTTCAGTAGAATATAGATCAATAATTAATTACAATTATACGTCTCACTACTTTAGGCAACGTATAATTGGTTGTCAGAATTATCTACATTTGCAAAATTACACAATTAAAAAACAGAAAAAAACTCTACTTCAGAGAGCAAGCAAGTTTGGGTCTCTCCAAAGTTTATTTCAGCGACGAAATATGAAGTATGTGCACCTGATAGTTATGTTTACGATCTTCGATAAAATAGATTTTTGTAAAGGGCTATTGAACTCAAGACAATTAAGAAGCTCAACAAAAGTTTCAAAAGAAGATCCTACAGTACCAAGTCTACCCGAGAAATAGGTTGATGAACTTAATTTACGTATATTTCGATCTTAACTGCTGATGAAGGGGAATGTATTTGGACGCTTTTCGATCACTGTTGACTTCTATTTGTATTTTAAATCCAATAGTGGGTGAGTTCAAGTAATGTAGTAAAATCTAAAATTAAATACAATTTAAACAAAAAAAATGTTTTAATACAATAGATGCAAAATACAAAAAAATACAACTGAAATTGTGTTTTACATCAAAATTATCAGCATTTTATTTTCTTTTTCCATTAAATATATCCAACCAGAATTGGAATTATGCGAGATAGTTGCATTAATCTAAGATATTATTCTTCAACACAGCATCGCTGGATTCTCCGTGCAGATCTAATTTTTTTCTTATTAAACCCTGATGTTTATGTCTTATTTCTAGCACCTGAAGTCAAGGTTGAAAAATCTATCAATCCTGTGTACATTGCCGGATTTGGGGTTGGGATTGTTCTTCTTGTTGTTGTTGTTGCTTTCCTATTGCTGAAAATGAATCGTATGAGAAGATCCGATCAAGGGACAGAGAGAGAAGAGGGCCACGCGAAGAGTGGTGCTATTGGTATGGACAACAAAGCCTTGCAAGTCTCTTCATTATCTTAAAGGAACTACATTGCAAACATTTGTAACGTATTCTATCAATCTAACCGCACGATTTATGTAGTAATAGAGTTCTATGTATGAATCACGTAGTTTT
>OLMO02000238.1:3304320-3340006 GCA_900291935.2 Cassiopea xamachana
ACATGTAAATTTTTAATGCTGGATTAAACAATGAGAATTCAGGAATTCGTCACCAAATACCTCTCACAGCAAAATTTAGGCTAATTTTAGCCGTTGTTAGTACCCTTCAAATAAAAACCAGATTTGAAATCTATACTGGGTAGGAATGGTAGAGATCCTCATTAGACTTCAGAATAACGAGACCTGTATACCCCAACGCAGTGTTTCTTCCGTATGTGAATTTATCAAACAGTGCTCATAGGCCCTATTGTCTTCAAAAAGTTTTAGTGAGCTCTTTTTTTGTGCATCCCTGACCTCGAAAACTCCTAGTTGCGCTCCAGAAGTAGGTTCTACTTTTCAAAACTTCACATTGACATGAATTTTTTTATAGCTTTTAAGCTTCAGTATGTTACATTTGAAGCATAATCTGTTGATGATTTAACACTTGAATGTTAGTTTTTTTGCTAACCATACTCTCAAGACATGCATTTTTTTACAAGCTACGAAATAAAGAGGTGGGCAACAAGTTATGCAGAAAGTAGTTGTGCTTTCTCTAATTCCAGACCCTTTGTCTAGGGTGGGGACCAATTTCCTTTGCTACACAACTGGCTGGCTTGGTCTTGTCCGCGTCCAGTGTGGATAGTGTTCGTGCACTGTAACAGAAGGCGAGGAGGTGGCACGTAGCGACAGAAGGCGAGGAGGTGGTACACCCCCTAACATTTACATCTTGAGAAAATTCAGGTAAAATTCGGTCATTGCATCATCAAAACCAGGTAATTTCTGAAGAGTTTACAACTACATAATGCTTGTACAGCAGTTGGAAGAATGTATAGTTAAAAGAAGTATTTACTATATTTGCAAAAACCAATCTCAAAATAACATTTTCCAGTCACCTGAGAAGCTGCATTTAAAAATTTTTCTCTGGGCCCAGTCATGGTGGTCTATATATTAGACTCTGGATACGAAAGAATTTCTAACATATTTTCTGTAAATTCTGCTTCAAAGATCAGCAAAATGGCTCTCTTACGAAGTACTATATTTGCAAAAACCAATGTCAAAAGCGTTTCTAGCCATGAACTTTTGGTTTGAATATTTTTCTCTAAGCCCAACCATGGTGGGCCCTATAATAGACACTGGAGACAAGAGAATGTCTAGAGTATCGAAAGTTTTTGATAACCATGCTGGCCATCCCCTTTACCTACCCCCATGTAAGTAGCCAAAGAACAGTGATTTAGGATATTGGAACAAAAGGTGATCAGTGACAATAAAAAAGATTAATAACCAGGTAAATTCAACCATACATCCCCCCGACCAAAGGGTTCTCTCGACGCCTCTGACTGCAACTGTGTTGGTTACATCAAGAAAGGATAACTGTTGTTGCATATATAGAGATAAATACAAAAGCACAGAATTCATTATCAACATTCAAGGTATTAAAGTATGGCTATGTTAAGTGCTAGAATATTTAAAAATAAGCTTTGGTATAGTCCATTAATGTCCCATAAAACATGCGTCCATAGTATTGGTAATTCACTCTTCTGCGTCAGCTTCCTCATCTGTTTTTGAGAAAAAGAAAAATAAATAAATGAATAAAAAGATAATCCCTTTGTATCAGTAAAGTGCGGCTTAATTTTGGTGCATTTTGAGAGATGCGAACAAACAAACTATTTAAAGGCGTTATACTTCACTTTGACCTATAAGGTACCAGCAGAAAATAAGATACAGGACAGGTGACAACTGTTTTAAGTCTTAGAGTTTCAAAGCAACAGCAACCTCCCAAATGAGATCCTGAAGGAGTGCAGTCATAGATCCATTCTTTGTAGTGTATGGGGAATATATTCCCCGCTCTATTTTCACTGTTTTCGCCTGCGCACGTGCGGGCGAAAAATTGAGAATTGAAAATTGAACTCAGTGACAATTGAGAAGGTTAATGATGGCTCACCACTTTACACGCTAAAAATCAAACTTCACAGATTCGCACTTACTTTTTATTAATTTATAAGGGCTCAGTACTTGCGAAAAATCTTTTTGCCACCGTTTAAAATGGCCGAAACAAAATTTGCCTCACTCTGGCAGACCGAGTTGGACATCTAGTGCCTTCGGCGCTTCTATATCATTGACATGACCACAGGCAAGTAATACGGATCGCCCCGTCTACACTTAACTTTTAAGAGTTAAGGACCAAAAGTGGTAAAAGGACCAAAAGTGGTACAATGAACAGTACCAATGTTGGTACGGTCTACTACAAGCAGTGTAGACGGAAGACCAATCCGTACGACTTGCGGTCCGGGTCAACAAGTGCTCCGTACCAGTTTAGACGGAACCTAAATGTACCGGATGACTAAGCAACACGAAACGGGACACTATGAACACATAAAACGATATTTTAGTGCACTTTACAAAATCAAAATAAATGACAAAACTAGTATTCTAACAGCTATTTGTAAAAGGACAACCTTCAATCCCTGACACACGAAGATAATGATAAAATAACCTTTAAATGCCCTCTTCTCTCTTCCAGAGATCATACTTAAAAGGATGTTGACTTACAGCGAAACCCCCCTCCCTCTTTCCACACTTGTCCACATTGCTGCTGGCCCCCTCCCTCCACCAAGGTGCTCACATCCAAAAAAAAATTATTAACATTCTTTCGTAATTCTGTATTTTGTCTGTAGATTTTAACTTTAGTCTTTAACTTGTAATAGGATTGTACGTTTTGTTATACTTATTTCATTGCAAAGTAGGCTTAAATTAGCTCCTAATTAGCTACTGTATGGCCTACTGTAAATAAATTGTTTGATTTGATGCTCCTTAATGTGAACGGCAACATATCCCAATCAAAGTATTACAGTAAGGGTCGGAAAGCTGCCTGCGATGCATTGCTTCGCTGCCTACAGGATGGTCTTACATATACTGGCGTACCAGTAGGAAGGAAGGACCAAAGTCTTGGAAAGGTCACGCGCACGTACATTTGGACCGGCCACCTAGTCGAATTGAATAGGATAATTAGCTAGAAATTCTAACCTTCATCTAGACTTCAACACACGTCATCAAATAATCGTGTTCACATCTGTCATTGTCAGGATCATAGACGAGTGAAAGTGGATGACATGGTCTGTCATAAACTGGGTGTCCAATAGCACAAGATATGAAATGATTGCAGTTCCACGGGTTTCTGTAATTACCAACAGGTCTGTCGTTGCAAAAGTTCACTGCAAAAAAGGTTCACTGGGATTAGTTACAGCTGTAGTTTAGGTACAAAATATCACAAAAAATGTTCCCCCCGAAGGGTACACCCAAAGGTGGAGTTTGAAAGTTTGGCAAAGTTTGCAAAAGGAGAAGAACAAGAGAAAAGCAGCTACAGGAACACTAGTAACAAACAAAATGAAGGTTTATGTTTTTTCATTCAAGAACTTTCCTTAATTTGTTAGCAATAAATTATCGAGAAACGGGCTTTAATTTCCACAATTCCTAAATTTTTTGGGATTTTCATTTACTTGTGCTTAAGTATATCAAGCCAAAAGGAAAACCTGGACAATCATTCTATTTTGCCCACGCTCTATCTTCTTTGGTGGCTACATGTTCCATTTACTTCACACAGTGTTACTTAAAGCACTCATTTAGATACAATTAGTAGCCGTAAGGGAGAAGAAAATCTCGCCATCTTGGGCACAAGGAATATTTCTATGCTCTTTTTCATAAGGATAACGTGTATAAAAATATTGAGGTTCAAAAACGCTGAAAATTAAGAATAATTCAAGAATACTACAAGGCTGAATCATCATTACAGTTTTTGAGTACTCGAGTTATAATACATCCTTCAGATTAGCTTTTTCATAAATGATAAATACGTATTGTTCTGTTCTACTCTTGATTTGTGATGAAGTAAAACAGTCGCAAAGATTTGAAAATATCCTTGTGATTTTTAGGCAACGTTATACCTTTGATACCTAAGAGTTAATTTAAAATAATCCTACGATGTCTGCCATAAGTCTTGGAACACTTTCTGTGATTTATGCTGTAGACGAACTACAAAATCTTCTCTCCCGTACAACAATGTTGTGTGAAGGTGATAGGAATAGCACTGGAAGGAGAAATGGTGTCTTTCCAAATAGCTAAGGGCTTCGGCTATCGATTCAATATTGTATGAAGGGGGAAAAGGACTCACAATTTTAATTTATGCTACGAAAATAGGACGGGGGTGGAAAATTTCTAACACTGTATGAGTGTTCCAAGAAGTTTTGACAAACCTTGTTCCTGGGCTCAATATCAGAAAAATGTAAAAATATTGAAGTTGAGCAAAAATTTTAAAATTTTCATTAAAAAGAAGAGTGTATTATGTTCGATTCAAAATGCTGTCTATTCACATGCAATTTACCTCTATCTGAGGGAATGAGATCCCTGCATGTCATTGTGTCAGAAGCAAAGAATTGTTCTGATGGACAGGTGTGTAATATTTCCTGGCCTCCGTTGCATTCTAAATATGTGAAGACATCTGGCAAAATGTACAGGCCATCTTCTTTCCCTGTACAACGGTTCTCTGGTACTAAAAGATAGCAAAAGAGCATGTTGAAAAGGAAGATAGGCGATGTTAATGCTAAATTTAGGTAACAAAAGCATAGACGGATTTCCCGGTGATATAGGAGTGCTACACCCCCTAATATGTTCATACCACTCAGTAAATTCAGCAATATATTCGCACCATTAGAGAAATTCTGCAATATTCGCGAGCCATTCCATAAGCTTCAAACTATTAACTAGTTTTTCCTTAGTGGAAAAATATCTTATTAATAGTCGAAGCTTGCAGCCTCTACAGCAAAAAGCAAACTTTTAAGATAGGACAATGATGAAATTGAAAAATGGAGCCAATACTCACCATAGTCTCACACCCTCCCCCCAATAGTCACCTCTTAAGTCCTTCCGTGAACATGAGTGTACATTAAGAAGTCAGTTTGCTTTCCTGTATTGCATGAAGGATTCAGAAAAGTGGAAAGAAAGTAAAGTGCACCTACGATTATCAACACAAAAAGTGCCTTTTCTCTACTGTTTAGCGTCCCTTTACAAACAGTTTCATGTAAGTTTGACCAGCTTAGACCAGAATAACAGAGTCAGCGAAAGATGTGCTGAAGAAACACATATGCTATGATCTTGCATAAAACAACTTCACGAATAAGTCTGGCTTGCTGCAGCTTTGGTATAGTCAGTAGTCCAATGCAATGAGCCACATAATACTCTTAGATCAGGGGTCACGAACTTCCTGCCCCAGTTGTTACCCAATTTGGCTCCAGTGCTTGCGGAAAAATTGCATCTATTTTTGAAGTAACATGTTGTCTTGACAAAGCGTTGATATTTGCTTCACATTTTTTGGTCTTTTTGGCCTGCCAATTTTCCATAGCAGACCCCAAACTGAATTACAGTTTGCAAAATAGGACTCTGTATTGCCAGTATCTGGCCGGGGCGTGGATATTAACAAGTGTGTGGAGTGTGACACTCTCCTATGCATCTAAAACCTGCACTTTTTTCAGGCAAATGCCAAGCAAGATATTAACAAATGTCAGGCAAAATAAAACACCAAGAAGTAATTCCTTAATTTCCCGCTTTGTAAAAAGACTTTTGCAAGTCAAAAAGAGGAGCTTTTTGCCTGATATTATCTCCCCTCCAATGGGGACTAACACCCACTGCCCGAGCTATTCAGGAACAATGGTTTGAGCTTCTCAAGAATATTGCTGTTTTATTTCCATTATTATGCGCAACAACAACACTCTCTGTTTTGAAGGTTTGCAGCGTAGTGACAGAGTTACAAGCAATCGACGGCCAAAAGGAGAAGTCGGCGGAGCTTTTCGGTTTCTAGTTCAACTCTGCAAAATTCAAAGAAGTCAGCTTGAGGGATCAGTTTTTCCTCCTCCACATAAATTGCAATGATTAAAACAAGCCATACTCTGGTTTGAAAGGGGGCATTTTCCGACGCTCTAGAGGACGTGGTCCTATAAAACGTTTTTGGGTGCAGGCCCCCAGACTTCTGTTCCTCCCAAATTTCTTCCATGCTCTAGAAATTTGATGGCTAGTGTCATCACAAATTTGATGGCTAGTGTCATCATGAAGCAGTGCAAAATGCTTCTTCCAAACCACAAAACATAATTTGGAAACGTTCCTATTAAGAATGTCCTAAATGAAATTATAAATCGGCTGTGACCAAAATGTCGGTCAACGTCTTATACACCGCCCAAAGAAAAACGCTAGTCACGTTCCTACATTTGGCCTCAGCAAGAGTGGTGTATAGGGACTTCGGCCCTAAAGCCCAAAAAGGTTGGTGATCCCTATGTTAGAAGCTGTTGGAGAACAATTATTGACACAATGTCTAACAAGGATATCTTTAGCGACAGCAGAAAATTTAAAGCCAGGCAGCCAACAAGTGTTGCATCATTGGATACATTTAATTCGCTTCGACTCATTACAGTGAAGGAGCAGCCATTGAAACTGTTTTGTTCGTTGGCTGTTATCACAAGTTATAAATAAATTTCTGAAAGTAGGAGGGGTACCAATTATATCTGCGTTGCCCCTCTGCTTTTTGGATAGGAATGAGCCTATTTATTTGTTAACTTGGAACGTCTTTCTCTTGGAAGGCTATACATGTTTTGTATAAGAAGCAGACTCTCTGGCTTCAGCCTGGATATTTCTTAATATTTCGTCAAATCCAGCCTTAATAGTTTCTTAAATGCTTCTCAAATTCTTAAGACTTCCAATAACAAAACAACCAAAATAAGTTCAGGTTTTGTGAGGCATGTAATGGATGTTCATTCTATTTTCTTTCCAGTTTGATCAAAAACGTTTTTGTAGCAACAGTTTCCACGAGTTATTATTTGAATCTCAACTTGCTTGCGTTTCTCAAATGTTTCTTAATTTTTGCCTAATTTCAGTTTCATGCTTCCTATAGACCTGATTCTCATAAAGAAAACGTGTATAGGCTTTTCCTCTCTATGAAGTGCATAAACCAAATGCTGATTTGTGTAAATTTGAGGCAGAAATGAAGCTCAATCTCAACCTAAAAGTATGACACACTGAAATATGGCAAGGATTAAATTTTTTACCATGTTCCACTAACCTTCAGTTAAGCGCCCATGTGGACTTAAAAAGGACTTGAAAAAATTTGGGAGTTGCCACAGATATACGTCTTTTTTTATAAGAAACACTTTCTGCTTTCAGCCTGGATGTGTCTTAATGTTTCTTCAGATCCAGCTTTAAATGTTTCCTGAGTTTTTCTTAGATCCTTTCGACTTCCAATAACAATAACAACACAGATTAAGCAACTGTGATGCAAGAGGAAGGATGCTCAAGCTTTGCCAGGCATGTAATTCATGCTTTTTTTGCTTCTAGTAAAGTCAAATCCTTATTGTAAAATAGCTTTTTCAATTTAATGTTTAAAACTCAGCCTGCCAATGTTTCTTAAATTTTGCTTATTTGCAATCTGATTTTTCATGTAGAGTTGTTTCTTATAAAAAATCTTGTACAGCCTCTTGAAGTAGAATGTTTAGTGCAGTTAAGTAGACTTACTTGGAGTCGTTGGTACAGTCAGATTTTTGCATTCGAAGATCGTTTCGTGTTCGCATCTATCTATGTCTGGATCATACACAAGTGATAATGGGTTGCATGGTCTGTCGTATGGTGAAGGATGGCCATCTGCACATGAAATAAAATGGTGGCAATTCCAAGGATTGCGATAGTTCCCACTCGAACGACTTTCACAGAACGTTTCTAAAAACAAGAAGTTATCGAGTAAAATAAAAGGCAAACGAGGCTTAAAATGAAAGTAATATCTTCTCTTGCGAACAATCTTTGTATACTGACCAGAGGTTGTAAAAAAGGTAGCAAGCAAAAATGAATTAGAAAACTTTTTCAGTAACTTTTTGAGATTATAGAGGCGCCTCCTCTATAGTCATGATTATCGATGGCATAATGGTTTCTATACATATGCAATCAGTTACCTAGGACCCATTGCATAGGCGTAGGAGGACGTCAAATTTGGAGGGGCTGTAATCTTTCTGTCCAAATTTCCTATTGCTCTTTCAGATAATTTGCCTGAGTTAAGGGGATATCTGCCCAACTTGGGGGGCTGCAGCCCCCTGCTCCCGCCTCCAATGCTTATGACCCTTTGCTTACATCAAATTGTCTCCACAATACATGAATGCATCAAGGGGTTTGGAGGGCTGTAGCCCCCTCCCACAATTTTACCAAGCTCCCTGTCGGTACCTAAGTTTCTACGCACTGTTGGCACTTTTATAGCCTTCTTTTTACAGGACGTTTACAGCCCCCCATAATTCTTTGACTCCGTTCACTTTCGGTACTTTGGCAGTACTAGCCCCCCAGCATTTCTTCCCTGGTGCTACCACTGGCATTTATTATCCTGTTCATACGGGGGACAGTGGGGTAAACTGTACATGGCTATCAAATAAGATGTTACGTGCTGATTTTGCTTTCAGTATATGAAAACATTAAAGTGATAGGAGAAACGTAAAAAGCTGAAATTTGTGCTTGAGAAATCTACTACTGGCCAATAGTGGACGGGGGTTTATCTTCGCTGGCAAAAAGCTAGAGTACAGTACCTATTAAGCTCTTTTGCGTAGTACCAAAATTTTCGGTTGTATAGGGGTAAAGCTAAGTTATTTGCTGTTATTTTAGCAAATACAATATGATGATGACATTGCTCATGCAAGGTTGGGTGAGATCAATGCAGGACTTGGACTCACCCATGAAATTGGTTGGCTCGCAGACCAGCTGATCCAAACGAAGATGTGCGTGAAAGTGACGAAGGAAGAATTTTTGAACTTTTACGTCTGAACAAGGTTTGCATCAGTTGGTCTGTGAGTAACCCATTTACAAACTCTATGCACATCCATATCTTGGGGACGTCATCTATCATATCCAACAGAAACTGGATGATTTTAACAATGAAATCACCCTAAATCGCCAGATGGAATGATTTGAATCCGTTCAGTACTCTGTTGGCTTAACAATAGCAGGGGCGTGGAAGGGCCCTTCGAGAAGCAAATTATAGGAGGACCTTGGCTTGGAATCATTCAATGATAGAAGATGGAGCAGGCACTATAAGCGTAGGAGGCAGGGGCAGGGGGACTGCAGCCCCCAAATTGGGCAGAAATCCGTTTCACTCAGGCAAATTTTCTGAAAGAGCAATAGGAAATTCGGACAGAAAGTTTACAGAACGTTTACAGCCCCCTCAAAATTTGACGTCCTCCTACGCACACGGCAGGCACCTTGTTCTTTTCTTCAAGGTTCTTAACAAACTCACGCCTAAACATAAAAGGTATCCATTTCAGCTACTTAATTGTTCAAATTATACTCTTAGAAATCAGGTTACCTTCAGGTGCATAAATGCAAGAACAGAACGTTTTGAATAAAGCTTCTACCCAAAATGCTTAAAGGAATGGAAAAGCCTTACTCCGGAGGTTAGAGGATTACATACAGGGGTGATTTTTAGGGGGGGCTCGGGGGGCGGAGCCCCTTTTTAAAATTTCTGTTAATTTTGGGGGACTCAGCCCCCCTAAAACTCTTGCACTGGCCTGGCTTTTCAGAGTTTATTGGCCTTGCTTCCAAAGTGCTATGATCAATTGTGTACTGCTATATGGCTATTGAGACATTTCTTATTGTTGACTATATCATATCAGTATCAAACTAAATTATCATGTTTCCATCTTTGAAAATATGAGCTTGGTTGTAGCTGGGCCACACCCAAAGTATGGGGGTGGTTATATCTAGAGCCCCCCTTGTTAAATTTTTAGAAATCACCACTGATTACCTACAGTACGATCATGCAAGAATAAACTCTCCTCTCTTCTCCAACCAACTAAAAAATTCTATTTATGGACTCCAGGATCCAAATGGTGTTGCCATCCTTACTCAGCTACGATTAGGCCTCAGTAACTTGAAATCTCACAATTTAATTACAACTTTTTAGACACTGTTCACCCAATGTGTCTAATAAATGATGGAATTGTAGATACCGAACACTTTTTGCTGAAATTCCATGCATCTTACGATCAGAGGTGTGATCTCCTTGGTGCGATTAATGAAGTGTTTCAGATACATAGCGTCCAAAATTTACTAAACAAGCCCTTGTGCACATTATATTGGATGGTGATAGCAAATTTACTGATACTCAAAATAAACCGATTTTAGAATCAACGTTAAGATTCATTCCTGCATCAGAGCGTTTCTTGTAACACCGGATTTGTCAGCATAGGGGAATCAGTTTTCTGTCTCATCCTTCTCTTCTCCATTACTCATTATTTTTCTACTATTCTAAACGTAACTGTATTGTAAACTTATCTAGGTTACCAAGGAGTATACCAAAAGCTTTTAACTTTCATTCCATTTTGCTAAAGTACTTCAATTCTGTTAAGCCACTTCTCTAAGGAGGAGCCAATAGATTTTTGTATATTCCTTGGTATCTTTAGGATAGCCATGATTATCATTTTCCAAATGGCATCGTTCTTGTAACTGTTTTGCTGCGTTGTAATAGTTTAATTGTGTATAAAAAAGCTCTTTCAGTGTTATAAACTTATGACGCTCTTCCTTAAAGTCAAGCATTACTAATTTTTTTTAACAAGAGAATCAGATTACCTTTATCTTCAACTGTTACTGATTTACATTCCTTATCCGCTGCAACGAAAATTTCATTATCTGGGCAATAATGTACTGTTTCTGAGCCACTGTTGCATTGCAAGTATGAAAATACATCTGGTATGACGTATTTTCCATCAGCTTTTCCAGTACATCTGTTTGCAGTCACTAGTGGCGCTAAAGAAAAACGTTTTTGGAAGTTACATAGACAATTTAGAATGGGAGTCAAAAAATTTACAACTCTTGTTTGCAGAGTAACTAAAGACACACGTTGTTCAATCCTCCTTGGAGGAAGAAGAGGGAACTGGATTCCTGGATACAGCTCAAGCTACACCTAATCTTAGCTTCTTGCTTCCTTGAGATGTATGCGAACTATCTATAGAGCAGCATCATAAATCACAACACATAAAAGAATAGCACATAGCATTACTAGCATTGAACAAGAGAGTATTCAAGGAAGGCCTAGACACAGCCTTTAATAGCATTTCATTGAAAAGTCCCTTCAAAAATAAAATTATAAAATTATGTTACTCCAATCACTTCACATTTTATTCTACTGTTCCATTCACTCTCGCAATTGTTGAACTAAAACAACGGGAATGGTCTTACCAAAATAAACGACAGCAAATAGCCATATAGCTTTGCATGTATTCATCTTTACATTCAGTACGACTCTGAGACGTACCCAAACTTTGTATATTTTCTTAAATCTCTACTCTGTTCTCTCTTCTTGCAACTGAGATCCGTATCAGGGTTTCGCCTTTTATACAACAAGGAACTGCATCATCTCTCAAATGGGACTAATCTCATGAACTAATAAATGTTACTAACACAATTACACTAACACACGTAGGCGATAAATTGCCAAGCAACATCTGTTTCTCTAACCTTTTCTGCAGTAATTACAGTTGTAGCAACAAAAAGAGCACGTTTGTTTGTCATTCCTCTCTGCTATAAAACTTCCCTCCTTTTCATCCAAGAATATCATGTACTGATCATTTGTCTATGACTAATGTCGTTTTATTGACCATTATAAAATCTATCAAGCTTCTATGGTACGTGCGCTTTGTAGTCAAGTAGCAGCAATTTCACATCATGACATTCACATTTCTAAGGGTAGATATAAATGACTACGTGGGTTAATAATTAATATTAATATGATCAATGATAATGATATGAGAATAGCTTAGAGATGTCATTTCATTTTATGTTAAAACTAGACAGAGTACAAGTTTCAGCTAAAAAAACTGTTTTACAAACTGCCCTGCACAAAATTTAGACAAAAAGTTAAGATAAGAAATATTTAATCTAAATATTTGTATGCAACCTTACATCAAAGAGTAACAACAAATGATTGGGACTCACGTCCATGGTTCTAAAGGTAGACAGTTCGCAGCAGTTGTGTAGTGCTATCTTTTTTAACATGGAGGCTTTCTACAAATTGACTTTGCATTCCTTATTCATACAACGAATAATTATTCATTAGTTTTTATTTCTAGCAAAAATCAGGGTTTGACTATACCGTTTGACTTTCCGACCCTAGGGTGATTCCTAGGGTCGCAGAGAGAATTCTGAGGCCCCGGGGCAAAAGAGAAAAATGAAGCGCCCTGTGGTGAGTAGAATGGGCCCTTACTGCACGAAATTAAACCGCGTACAGCACAGCAAAGAAATAGTCTTAATTAAATGCGACTTAATTTTTACCGCGGTCTACAATAATGCGGCTTAATTAACACTCATGCAAAGAAAATGAAGAACATGGAAATTATGATATCATGGTGGTGCCTATCCAGTTTGAGACACTAAAAAGATTGTTAGTTTCTTTGATACAGAAGATGGCAAAAGGATTATAATATCTGGTTTTCGATGAGCTGGTATCATCCAAGCCATTAAAAAAGCACGTGTGGGTGAACATTCTGTTCTTGACCCATACATGCAATTTTTCATTAGTATGAAGATGTTTTCATTGCAAATGAAATTATCCTTTCTTGTTTTCTTGTTTTTCGTTAACTATCTTTTCCTTTGAGCGAGGTAGCATAGTGGTTAGAGCGCATGCCTCCCATGCAGAAGGTCTACGGTTCGACCCCGATTCGATGCTCTGACTGAATGCTCGCTCACTGTTCACCCAACAGCAAATGGGTACCCAGCGGGAACACTGGGGAAATAAAGGCGGCGAGGAAAGGAACTGGCCACCCTACCTCACATGCCGATGGCTCAGGATAAGTGTCGTCTCTAACAGGCACTCCCCTACGAACGAAAGAATACGGGACTACCTTTATCTTAATCTTTTCCCTTAGGTGCGTCTTAGTTAGTACATATTTTTTCAGAACTTAAGTACATTTGGGCTTAATTAGCGTGCAGCCTGAATTTGCCCACCTTGATTACGAACGCGGTTTAATTTCTTGTAATAAGGTATTGTCTTCGTTTGGTAGTCCTTATTACAGGGGGTTGCGTCAGGAATTTTCAGAAGGGGGCTAACGCTTAAATGAAGGGGCTAAAATACAGTTTTCTGGGTACTATAAATGCCAAAAATATCCAAAAAATACTTTTTCACCTTCTGACGGGGGCCATCATACCCCGAAGGAGGGTTATAGCATCCTAGCCATCCTCTAGCGTGTAAGACAGTAATTCCTCATATCAGAGCAATTGAGTAAAAATATTCTTATGAGGGTAGCATTGTTAGCAAACGGGAAAGGAAACTTTAAGGAATTCATAGAACTTCATCAGCATTAGTCATGGTTTAAATGTTGTTGTTGTAGTTGTTGTTATTGTATTTTGTTGTATTCAATGTAACTTGTTGTTTATTCTGTGCAAACACATTTTTTACGACCCTATTGGGTTGTTAATTGAATTTTTGACGACGATGATGAGTCTTTAGCAATTGAGGAAGATAAATTCATTAACGCCAGTCAATTGTTTTTACTTAAATCCATAATTGAAGCAGGTGTATAGAAAGCAGGTTTCTTATATTTGATAGGAATGACTAAAGCAGATAATTTGCAGCTTAATGGAGTAATGAAAACATGTTAACGTGAATTTCGCCATTTTATTTAGAGCAATATAAGTGAAATGTTGCACGCATATTAATTTGCAAAGATCGGAACACAATAGCATTACACCTGTTGACGTTATTCTGACATTCCAGTTACATGATTCTAATTAGATATTTTCAATAACTGACCATTCTAGGAATGCTACTTAGAATCTTTGCACTAAAGCTGCTGTAAATTTTCGAGTTGATTCAACCCGGGGATGGTGCCAGGAACTTTCCGACTGGGGGGGCAAATTCTTCTGACGAAGGGGCTAAAATACGGTTATCAGGAAACTATACATGCAAAAATCTCCAAAAAATAGTTTTTCACCTTCTGATGGGGGGCTTGCATGCTCCGATGGGGGTCAGAGCCCCTAGCCCTCCCCTAGCGCCCCCTAAATCAGCGTACAAAGATTGGAGTTCTGCATTCCGTGTAGATTGTACCTATGCTATTCATCTTCCACTGACTTGAAATGCAATCTTGCCATGCTATTACAATAGAAAGAATAACAATCTGAATAGAGGAGAAGGATCTGCATTCTGGGGCGGAGCCAGGGGGTGAAGAGTCATGGGCCCCTCCAAGTGGCGAAATTTCTTATAGCAAACAACAGTGTTAAGAAACTTTCCACACCAGAAATACACCCAAAGTCCAGCTCTGAATCCACCCCTGATTGTATTTACTATCCATTCAATGGATATGGAAGTTAGATCGATGGGGAACGCAGGATTTAAGTAGAAATAGAGGAAGAGCGACACAAGAAGTTGCTATCTGTCATACATGTGAGTACCCCACAATACCTTAAGGATTCTCCAATCGGAGGAGGCTATATTCAAATTCCGCCTAATTATGACTATCCCAAACCACGTCTTATCACCATTAGAAACTTAATGTTTGCATTATTCTGCATTCCAACCATTTCATACCAGACAACAGCAATGGGGGTGCATTGCAGAACTTTCAAATTAATCAGGGGTCATCCATATGGGATGTCCGCACATTTTTGCCAGTTTTCAGCCCCCTCCCTCCCCCTTTCTACTTTTTGCTTAGCAACTGCCTTCCTCTTGTCCGTGCGGATACTGAGTTGGAAGACACATAAAGAGCTGCAAAAACTATAGAAAAATTAAAAACACTTTGAAAAAGATATGCATACTGTACTTATTTCTTGTTTGCCTCTTTATTTTTCAATCTTTGACTCAGGGAAATGATGAGAAAATTACCTTTAAATGCCCTCTCCTCTCTTACGGAGACCACACTGAAAAGGATGCCACTGACAGCGAAATTCCCTCCTTCCTCCTGTCCACTTTTTGTCCCCCAAGGTGCGGACATTCTTTATGGGTGCCCCTTATCATATGTGATCATATTATTTTTACCATCATCATCACATCTCTGCAGGTTTTAACTTCGATACGCTTAAAGGTGTTATGTGCTTAATTAGCTTTAGGTCTTAAACAAGGCAGCTTATACACCAGCCTCTCGAAAGTTCTAAAAACAAGGCAGCTTGTGCACCAGTTTCTCTAAAGTTCTATACTTTACTTTGTATAAAAACGTCTAAATGATACGACATGTTTAAAATATAGCCTTTTTACTTCTAGAAAGAGAGAAATGTACATTGGCACACCACACATGCAGAAGCGTTTCTCTTTCCTTGTTGGAAAGGTATGAAGAGCCCTGGCTCCCAGCGCACGTGCATTCGTTCATCGCCAGTGTCCAGTGTAGGCGACTTTATATTGAGGTTAGTTGAGTAATGCAGTGATCGAGTTAACACGTGAATAAGATACTTAATTATGTAAATACATGTTATTACTCTTCTGACTTATTCTAAAGAATACAACATTCCTATCAGGTACAAAACTTGTTGGATGGAAGACACAATTTGTAGTAGATCACGTAACTACTGTGAGATCAAGGGGCGAAACTCAAGGGGGTATGGGGGTGAGTCACCCCCAACCTTGCAAATTTACGATTTCACAGAGAAAAAGCGGTAGTACAGTGCATTTCTGCAGGACAACTTACTGGACACATGACTATTTGTTAAATACTGTTACTAAACAAAAGAAAGGTAACAGACAAAAAATTTAGGCTGGGTAAACCTCTGATACCCCCAGGGACTTATTTAAGTTATGTCCCTGGTTAGATCCACTACAGAACTGAGAAATGAAATTGGGTTATTGCATCGAATCAAGCAGTGGTGGTGCAAATGGAAGACTAGGAGACACCCTCACCCACTTCTCTTTATGATCAGTTTTCAAGTCCGTCTAATTTCGAAAAGAGAATGCAGGGAGTAGGATGTGTGACGTCCAGCAAAAGTAATTCTTTGTTATTGCACGTATAATCACTTATTTCATGACTCAAAACCTGTTTTATTTAACAACCGGCCAAATATTCCTTAAGTACTTTCCAGCTTGATGCGAGGGCAATAACTAGAGTTTTCAAATTGCTGACAGGAAACTTCCTTACAGTAAAATGGCTGTTGTCAGAAAAGGCCTAAGTCTAATTTGACATTGTTCGTAAAGGGGGTAGGCCGCTGAAATCCCCTCCAGTTGCGCATGTTCTGAACTCAACCTCATACCATACAAGTCATAGGTTCCCTAGTGTTGTGCCTTTCCTATTGTTGAGAATGAGCCCAGCCAAGAAATAGATAGAAAAAAATCGTGTTCACTGCTCAAACAATTGAAATATATCTAGTTAATGTGCTAAAAATATTAATGAAAAATAAAAAGCATAGTCTATTAAAATTCAGCACAATGTGTGTCCAAAGCATTGATAATTTGTGTTTTTGCATCAGTTTCTTAATCTGCATTGAGAGAAAGAAAAATAATAAATAGAAAGACAGTTATCTTGCATGAGTTAAAACCTGGACTAATTTCAGCACATTTTGAGAGATGAATACTAGCAAAATTATTTAATACTATACATGTCACTTTGATTCATTGAAAAAGAAAATTTTAAATAATGAAATACAAATTACTAAAGCATCAGAGTTTCATAGTAGTCTCACAGTAACGGTAACCTCCCGAATTCGACTCTAAAGGAGCGCAGTCTACCTAGGGTCCATGGCTAGATTACCTTGAAACTTTGTGTTCCCTTTCCGAAGAAAATTCTTCATGTCCACACCCAACAGTCATCAAATTCTACGTGATCTAGTAACCGTTCACATAATACACATAAAAAAAAGGCAAAAGGGGGTCGAGCATTGGGGTTGAGGGGCAGTGACGAAAAAGAGACATTCGGGGCCCTTAGGAATTCACCAAGATTTTCATCTGAAATAATATAAATGCATCTCCTGAAAATTGTTGAGGGGCCCCCTTTGTGCCTCAGAAGCTTGGGGGCCTAATTGGGGGCCTTAGGAGTTGTCCTTACCCCCCCAGCTACTTCGTTTACGCCACTGTTGATAGAAGGCATGTTTTTGCGTACATGATTGTCTTGCACATACTGGGAAGTAGTACAATGGGCCAAAGTTTTGGAAATGTCGCGCGCACGTACTTTTGGATGGGCTACCTAGTCGAATTGATAGGAAAATTAGCTAGAAATTCTAACCTTCATCTAGACTTCAACACACGTCATCAAATAATCGTGTTCACATCTGTCATTGTCAGGATCATAGACGAGTGAAAGTGGATGACATGGTCTGTCATAAACTGGGTGTCCAGTAGCACACGTTATGAAATGATGGCAGTTCCACGGGTTTCTGTAGTTGCCAACAGGTCTATTGTTGCAAAAGGTCACTAAAGAAGAAGGTTTATTGGTATTAGAAACAGGCTGTAGCCGTAGCTTAGGCCAGAAATATCACAAGAAAGACTCTTTCAATCGAATTGTCATTTCACTACTCAGATATATAATTATTGATGCTAAGGGAGGTGATAAAGATCTGCTAGATTTTGTTTAATTCAAAAGACAGCAGTTACCTCTGTCTGATGGTATGACAGCCCTGCACTTCATAATGTCAGGAACAAAGATCTGTTTGTATGGGCAAAAATGAAGGATTTCTTGGCCTCCTTTGCACTCTAAATACTTGAAGACATCTGACAAAATGTACAGGCCATCTGGTTTCCCTGTGCATCGATTCTTTGGCGCTAGAAGATAACAAAAGAGCATACATGAAATGGTGAAAATAGATTAGATGGTGTTGCCTCTAAATTAAAATGATGAGAGTATACATTACACTCAGACTAATGAGCTTTTCTATGTTGCTTACAGGACTCAGAAGTTCGAAAGTAAAACAAGCAGGGAGCACTATCAGCAGCACAAAGGAAGTATTTCTGTGTGCAAACCACTTGATATATATTTTAGCAGCTTTGAATTTAATCAAATCAGTTGGTGAATGATGTACTGAAGAAAAACACATTCTAATTATTTCAAAAATGATTTTGCTTAAAGCAACTTCATCAGTAGTAAACGAGGTTGTTTTAATATTGGTGTGGCTAGCTCTACTCTGGACTAACACGATAAAACCGTATCAATCGCTTAGATTGTTGTGAGGGTAAATTAGATACTCGCGTTACTTCGTGGGCTCGATCTACAGATGACACCAAATGCCACTCCAAAACAAGCATTTGGTTTAGCGAAATATTACAAGTATGTAATTTCTCAAAGAAATAAACTTCATAAAAAAATTTTCACAGGTATGTGAAATACTGCAAAGATTTAACCTCTAGAAGCATCAATCTTAACCTAAGCATCCTCCCAGTGGTGTCATGCGTACAGTAACTTCACGAAGTAAATTAAGCTTTCAACTGTATGACTACATTTAGAAGTGTACCCCCTTTGTTCAGTTAATCAAGTAGGTGTACATAAACTAGACAGACGTACGTGTTGGTGATGTCAAATTTTTGCATGGGAAAAGCGTATCATGCTCGCATCTATCATTGTTTGGATCATACACAAGTGACAATGGGTGGCATGGTCTATCGTATGGTGAAGGATGACCAATGACACATGAAATAAAATGGTGGCAATTCCAAGGATTGCGATAGTTTCCACTGGAGCGACCTTCACAGAATATGTCTAAAAAATACAACATTAGCAAGTAAAACGAAAGGCAAACAAAGTATAAAGTGAAGTTAGTTATACCTTCTGAAACAAACAATCTAAACATAGTAGCAGGTATCTCTAATGATAATTAAAGATTCATAGAAGTGTCGATTTAGGGCTTAGTTCCTAACTTCTATTGACCAATTGGAAGTTACATACGATATTAAAACTTTATTGGTAGGAAAATGCTTATCCATTAGTGCCTAGCTGAACCGCTAGTTGAAAAACACTCAAGATATGCAAATAAATACTTTCAAATTTTTGGCTTGAGAAGTAAACAACTGGATATTAATGATCTCTCTTAATTGGCGAAAAGCTAAAATGAAGGGCATATTGAAACTCAATTAGCTTCATAGACTTGTGTAGCACATCCTTAAAATCTAACATTAGCTGTAGCAAGGTGGGCAAGGAAACCAATCACACTACCTTCATCTGCAGTTGTTACTGCACTGCATGCCTTTTTGTGTGCAACAAAAATTTGATTAGTTGGGCAGTTGTGGAGAATTTCTGAGCCACTCTTGCATTCCAGGTATGAAAAAACATCTGGTATGACGTAATTTCCATCTGGTCTTCCAGTGCATCTGTTAGCTGTCACTTGTGGTGCTGAAGAAAAACGTTACTGAATTTACATCACATCAAAGAAGAATAGAAAAGAAGAATAGAAAAGAAAAAGAGAGAAGAAAGAAAAACAGAAAGAAAGAAGACATTAATAAACTTACGACAAGCATTGAGAAAGACATTCGAAGAACTTCAACGAAAATTCAGAAATCCTATTTGCAAAGCAGCTAAGGGAATACATTTTCCAACTTTTTTGGGGGGAGGGAGAGGGGGCCACTGAAGTCCTCGGTGCAGCTCAAGCCGCATCTAGTCTCAATTTCGATGTGCTCCCCAGTCCTCTCGTAGTTCCTCTGATGCGTACGGGGATCAGCCTTTTTATACAATAAGGAGCTGCACCATCATCATCAACCTAATCTCAAAACGGACATAATCTCGTGTAGTAATTACACGAATACAAGCAGGTGATAAATAGCCAAGCAATATCGGTTTCTATAAGCAAAACAACAGCTGTAACAACAACAACCACATTTGTTTACCATTCGATCTGCTATAAAATTGCTCTCTTACACTTCCTGGATTAGCACGTACTGATCATTTGTCTCTGATTAACATTTTTTTATTGATTATAATAATTTCTATCAAGCCTCCATGGCATTCGGGCATTGGAATGAAATAGCAGAAATGTCGCATCAAGACAATCAGGTTTCTCAAGGTGGCTAATTACTACGCCCGCCAATAACGAATGCTCCTAACAAGCAGTCGCGGAGCCAAGGTGGGACTGGGGGGTACCTCCCTCCCCTCAGTTATAGCCAAGGTCAGTATTCTAATTCGTGCAAATTCGATGAGAAAATATTGGGGTTGGGATGACCATTAGCAAGATTTTGAAATTGGTGTGGCAACCAAATAACATTGCTATTTTTTAGGGCGTGGCCGCAAAAGTCCGCTCCCCTCAATCTGCTATGGTTGGTGCCACCCCTGCTAACGAATATGGCCAATAACTATGAGCTGAGAGTGGCTAAGAGAATAGAGTGCATATCTACTTTCTGAAAGTCGAAGGTCCGAGCCACCTTCGATTCCTGGCTGAATGCGCACAAACTGTCCAGTCAGTAGATTGGGAGCCTGGTGTAAAGAATGGGAAAAATAAAGGAGGCAAGGAAAGGAACTGACCACCTTAACTCACATTCAAATGGCTGAGCATTGATGTCCTCCATACGAGACAATGCCCCCAAGTACAAAAGCTCACGGGACCTTACTTCCACATTATCAATGGACTCTAGCGCAGAGCAATTACAAAAAGATCACCCAGTATTTCTTCATTAAATGCCTTCTTTTTCTTGGTAGAAGAACAATTCCATACCAGGCGTCCTTATTTTCCTAACTCATTCTAAAAGCCTTTTTTGACAAGTTGTCAACTCTATCAATAACGAAGTTTCATACCGCAAAAAAGGGGCTGAGCAGGAACTGGACCGCTACATTGAAAAGTTTCCAATGCTCCTGTCATATTGTCAAATTGAACCCAAAAAGAAATTCAGAGCATCTCTTAATAACTAATTTTTACAGATAAACCTCATATCTGTCACCCCATAGCAAAGAATTCCACCCCTTTGGTGTTCATGATACAAAGATTCGCAAAGAAAATCAAATGTTTATATTCAAGCTACTTCAAATTACCTTTGGAAGTGCTCTTAACCTCTTTGCATGGGTATTTATACAAGTAAACACACTGATCTTTGTATGGGTTGAACACTAACTCATTGGTTGGCTTTTGGCAGTTAAAAGGGTATGTTTCTCCGACAAAGCATTTGAAGAACATGTGACAATTCCAAGGGTATCTGTAGTCTCCGTTAGGCAGTCCTTCACAGAAGATTTCTAATAAGAAGTCAAATGAAAGTGAGACATGTTTGCAAGGATAGCATTGCTGGATAAATGGAGAGGGGAAGGTAAATTGGGTTCTTAGAGTTTAATCAGCATAGGCAATGAGCAATTGAGGAAATTAGCTTTATGCATGCCACTTGTAAGGTTGAACTGCATTTACTATTGAAAGAAATGCATGGAAGAAGAAATGGTGATTATTGCATAGCATGGCTAAGACAAATGAATCAAAGGCAACTTAATGGAATATTGAAAACATCTATATTTGAATTTTTCCATTGCACTTGGAGCAATATAGACAAACATTTGTGATTATGTTTTTGTGTGAAGGTAGGAACAAGGTAACAATGTCCTTGTTGCTTTCTCTTATAAATCAGGAGTCATCATTGCTTATGAGAAGAGAACCCTTCTCCTCCAATGCCAACGCCAAACTGCTGTGCAATAGCTCCTAACAGCACCGGATGTTCATTCAATCCGGAAACCCTGAAATTTACTATAAATTCAATTGCTTCGTTACTCGGGGTGAGTGGCTAAGCGGCCCAGCCAGTTCCATACGCTTAACTGAAGTTAAGCATGGCTGTGTACGGTCAAAAACTGGATGGGCGACCTTCCAGATGAACGACCAAAACAGCTCATTCCACCATCCTTCGGAAGGGACGTTAAACTAGGGGTCCCATGCCTGGATGCGGCATGCATAGTAGGCCTAAAATAGCTGAAAAAGCTAGGTATAACAGCCTACTCAAAATAAAGTAAACAACAACAACGACAACTCCACAAAGAAATATAATCATGTATCAGCTAAAATTCTGCTTACGTTTATCTACATCTGAGACAGTTCTGCATCTTCGTTCTCTATGAATGTAGACTTGATTCGGAGGACAATATACGATGGTTCCAACGTGGTTTTTGCATTGCAAGTACACAAACGTGTCAGACATAGGGTATTTTCCGTCAGGTTTGTAAAGGCAGAAGTTATTACTTTCAACTAAAACATAAAACAAAATACGATTTAGCAAAACAATGAAATATGCAGAGCATGATAAAAACGAATTTTCCAAAGCGCCCTATTTCATGAGAAAACCCTTATAAATGAGCACCTAACCGAGATGTAATTTTCAAGACCTTTCTTATAACAAAATTTGTATCGTACCTCGGTTGGTGTCCATCATTTGGCTTTTAACAGTGACACACGGGTATTCGTAATTGTAGACGCATTGGTCTTTGTATGGATCAAAAACCAAAGTTGGCTGACAATCAAAGTAGTAGGTGATTTGGTCGTAGCATTTGATAAACTTGTGGCAGTTCCAAGGATCTCTATAGTCGTTTCTTGGTAGGCCTTCGCAGAACGTTGCTGTCAATGGAAATATGCTTTTTAGTCTACATATTAAGACTTACAAAAGAAATACGATAAATTTTACTTTGACTACTAAGGCTGGGTAAGTAGAATAAACTAACAACAATCATAACACGAAAATAATTATTAAATGATCTTTTGTGCTCACAGTAGCAGAAGCTTTTAAGTATGCAGAACGAAGAAGTAGAGTTGTCATTGGTGACTTCTAGGGGAGCTCAGAGAGCGGGAACTTCCTTGCTAAAAGTTCTGTCCATTCTGTAGTATATGCTTCAGAAAAAGGATTACTTATAAATAATATATATATTAGTCGAAGGATAACTGAAAGCAATTAAAGAGCGGCCATAAAACTTTCGCGTGGAGTGCATCGATAGCCCAAGTATTTCAACTCATTCTATTTGCGTGTACCCTGAGTCATATTTCTCTCCTTCCCCTGTACCCCATTTCTCGTTCAATTCTTCTGGTCTCCTTGCAAAGAAGAGTCTCAGAGAGAATAGGTAATAGATAACAGAAGATCGTGGTGTCGCCGTCCAACAATTAGAGAAGCTAAAGCGAACTGTTCTCATTCAGGGCCTCTACTAACATATAAGGGAAAGGGCACTTGCCCACTCAATTTTCATGCTTAATCAGTTGTAGTATTTTGCGATGTTTTGAATCCCCAGCATATGGTCCCTTTTTCTCTTTGATCTTTGAATGCATGAATAAAATGCCTATTGAAGTTTCTTACATGCACATCCAAAATCTCATCTGCTATCATGCAGACTAATAATTTCACCTGCCATTATTATCCAGCAAGAGCGTATCTTTAAATTCAAAGGGGCGTTACCCTAAGATCTAAAGGTTAGGCTCTAGAAATTTTCCAAAAGTAAATCTCCCTGATCCCCATTCTTCTTTACCCCTCTTCTTAACAGCTGTTGCTGCCGGCTAGGTATTGGGCTCCCTAGTACTCTACTTGGCTCCACAACCCTGAGCACATTTAATTGAAAAAACGATGTTCCTCATTTGTATTTGCCCCCTTAGCTACGGTTCCATAAAAGAGGCAATGTTGTTATTGGTATCATGGTCAAATTCTTCAAAGTTGGTTATTATATAGTGTAGTAGCTCCATTTTGGTTACTTCATGTTCCATTTCATTAATTACGTGTACTTAATTTTTATATATGTCGTCGCCATCATTTTCCACACGCACACACTACCCTCACATCACGCTAACATCAAGTACGCCATAGCATCTTATCTCTTGCTTACATCTATTGTCATACCTGAATATACCCTTCCTTTTCAAAAATCGCTTTTTTTATCTCAACAATATATGTCATTCCGGGGGAAAAGCTTATTTAGTCATGCTATTGTAAGAAGAGTTAGTTGAAAGGTGATAGCAAAATCAATTTTCAATCCTATTTCAAAAAACTATGGTTAAGTATTTATCTCAGAATAGGCCCATAGTATGAGAAAATAACTCCATTGGTTATTGTCATGGTACGGGCTGATTATGACGCAATAGCAGGAAAAATGATGACGAATAAATCTACTGTTAGTTATAGATGCTTAAAATTTGGAATGAATTATATTAGTCAACATTTGAGTAGCCTTTTGATATCCACTAGATCGATTGATGTCCTTGATGGATATATTAATAATACAAGCTGTAGGTAAGAGGTTGCGACGGCTATTAGTCCTGGTATCTTTTGCATGTAACCTAGGGGGCAGGCGTCCAAGTTAAATTATTTTTCAGTGTTTTGCTCCCTAGTGGATGGGTTCTTTTTTCTCTTTTATCTTTTAAAATTGGCTTTCTGAAGAAGTTTTGACAGTTAGGAAGACAAGTCTGCTAAATCAAAAAATGAGGTTCGTTTTAACATTCCCCTCTCAACTACGATTCCGTAAAAGAGGCACTCACTGTCTAAGCCTGAATTACTAAGCAGCAATCGACCTAGTAGAATGAAGTTAACATTTTTTACACAAAAAGCCAGCAAAATGAGCTGGCAAGCAAAGAAGAACATAATAACAAACACACAAAGAAGACACTAATGATAATCTCCTTACACTGATCAGCAACAGTAACTGTTCGGCATCTCCGCTCTCTGTGAATATACACTTGATTCTTTGGACATTTTACAGTCGATCCAGTTTGTCCTTTACATTTCAAATAGGTGAAAGTATCCCTACATGGGTAGTCTCCATCAGGTCTGCCTTGGCATGAACCGCACGAACTATCTGCAAGAAAAAATGGTGCTATCTCAGAATGCTGTGTTGGATTTCGTACCCACGTCCCGCCTAGTTTGTATCCCTGTGTTCGAGAGCTGAAAACAGAGGAGCCTTGAGTGTGGAGAGAGTTGTCAGTAATAAGTCGTATAGAGAAAATTGCAAAAGGTAAAGTAATTCGCTAATTCGCATAGAAAACTAGGAGGGAGTAAATTGCAAGAACGCCATTTACTTCGCTTGTTTCACTTCGCCGAAAGTGTCGAAGAAAAACGCAAAAGTAGTTACGCCCATTGTTTATTTCGCAGTATTGGAATTTATGGAAGCAGTACAAATGGATATTTTCTTTTCGTTAACTTCTGCCATGGTTTCGCCGCTCTACTAGGTTGTTCCCGTGAAGCGTTATAGTGCTGTTTACTATAAACGTGTGGCCTATCTAGCGCAATA
Source organism: Cassiopea xamachana (assembly GCA_900291935.2). Taxonomy (NCBI): domain Eukaryota; kingdom Metazoa; phylum Cnidaria; class Scyphozoa; order Rhizostomeae; family Cassiopeidae; genus Cassiopea; species Cassiopea xamachana. The sequence continues at coordinate 3,329,421 of OLMO02000238.1, forward strand.
TTCAACATGCTGTACCAAACTAGAATCCTCCTAGCTCGAAGTAGGGTGATTAATAGGGAGGATCAGAGAAAAACAACAGCGCAGGGGAAAGACTGCTTGTGCATCATAACAGTGTGATAAAACTTCCTATCCATATTCCCCATCTACTACAACTGTCAATGATGTTCTTGGGAATAAAAAAGTACCACATAAATATGGTGGTGATAGAAAGAGTAGATCACAAATGTGGAAAAATTTGCATTTGAGAATAAAAAGTGAATGCAAGCCTCCTTAGGTGGATTCTCGTGGAAACATTAGAAAAATCAAGCAGTTAAATAAAGGAACAGTTTGTCCTGCCTTAAAAACTCTGGGGCACGGAATTATTATTTCAATAACAAGCACTACCCAACTTACTCTGGATTATTGAATTATGGGTGAGGGGGTTGGAATAAATAGGGTGAGGTTGGGAAATAGATCCATGACAAATTTCTATACAATATTTTTAACACTCACACACTATACGTGTCGGTAGTCAATAAGACTCAAGAGCACATGACATAGAATTACATCATCTTTGTCGGAATTGGTCAACTTGCTTGTTCTGCTCACCAAAGCTGCGATTTTTGGTGGGCAAAACAAGCAAATTGACCAATCATGGTAAAGATGACGTAATATATTTATGTAATTCAGTTAAATACATTTCAATTTTCATTTCATGTCATGGATACTTACCCACGAGTATCTATCAGCGATAGTACATAATGATATAAATTCAAATGCATAAGCTAATCATAATATAAATTAAACAGGGAATTCAAGAATAAGAATGTTTAATCTTAACTATGTCAAAATTAATAAATGGGAAGGGTTGGAATATGCGCAGGGGCCTGGAAAAATATCCAAAAGCTAATAATCGGGGGGGGGTGATTTTTGACACCCAAAAGTTGCAGTGAAGCGTCCTTTATCATTGACGAACACTCAACCCGTTCGAATACATGCATGGTTGGGTTTTATAGCTGGGAAATGTTATGAGACCACCTAGAACAAACAATACGATAAGAATCTATTCTCTAGGAAATTCTTACCACTGATGCCATTGCGGTAATTCTTAACCACTGTGCAAGGAAATTCTCCAATGAATACACACTTGTCGCTATTAGGATTATAAACCAAGCTTTTTGAGCCACAGCTGAAGGTGTACACTTTCCCTGCTACGCACTTTAGGAACTTGTTACAGTACCATGGATCCCTATAATCGCCATCTTCAAGACCTTCACAGAAAGTTACTGGAAAGAGAAAGAAACGAATTAATTATTTATTTTAACTTGGGTGACAAGACAGGAACTGCAAGAAGCTATGTTTACTAATATAACGGCTTTCTTTTAGTATTTTTGCACTGAGCACATATCTTAAAACAAAGGTACCATTTGGAAATCTTACAGCAAATCTTTTACGATACAGCGCGCTTGCTACCCAATAAATAATGGGACGGGGTCACTTGAGTATATGCTATTCATTTTCAGGCCAAGTTACATCTTTCGTACATAATTCAAGAGCAATTTTTGGCTCAAAATGTTGAGGCTTAGCAAAAAATAAAGTATTTCTCTAAAGAAAGAGTGTATCATGGCTAAAATCTAGTGTGTATAACGTGTGTGGCTTTCGCCAAATTCTGGTACGTGCACGGATGAAAACAGTAAAAGTAGCATGGGGGAAAATCGCACGCGCACTACAAAGAACTTCTCTTTGAGCGCCAGGTAATATCTCATCACTTCCAGTATCTTAATGGCTGGAACAAGCAAAGAGGCCCCTCCCGGTAACTTGTGTGTATCCATTTAGAAAAAGACTTTGCAACATATGTTTCAGATTTTTTTCATTGCTTCTATGACAATTAAGTCAAATTTTCAACAAAACTTTCGCTTTTAAAATTTAACGTACTTTGATCTTGAATTGTTACTGTCCGGCACCTATCCTCCCTTGCGATAAAAACTTGGTTCTTTGGGCAACTGAATAAAGTTCCTTTGTGTTCTTTGCATACCAGATACTTGAATGTGTCTCTTAATGGGTACTTGCCATCAGGTTTGAACTGGCAAAGAGGATCTGCCAATGCTACAAAACAAAGATGTAAGAGGAGCTCTTGAACTAAGATTCATTGCTGTATATACATACATACATATATATATATATATATATATATATATATATATATATATATATATATATATATATATATATATATATATATATATATATATATATATATAGTCCGAAATTTCTCAACGCAATAAAGTCAGGTAGTACACGAAGAAACACGACAATATTTTTCAATTTGCAAGATATGTTGCGGCGGTCTGTTCATCAAACCATCATCAGTTGAATAGAGTAAAATTTACTGTTAGAATATATAACAACATATGCATATATATATATATATGTATATGTATATATATATATATATATATATATATATATATATATATATATATACACATATATAGGTATGTATATGAAACTCAAGATAAAAGTTTTTCACTTCCAAACGACTCAATATTGCTTAATCAGCTAACACAAGGACGAACAATTACGCGATAAAAATCACGGTTCGTACAAACTCATTTTAAAATATTTCCAAAACTTTTCCAAAACCAAACTACCAAATTTCCAAACCATGAAACATAATTTCGCTTGCATTTTGAAGCCACATAAAAATAGAAAAGCATTGTTGTTAATGCTACATTTTATGATTTTTTTGGTGGATATGTCTTGCATTACAAATAGTGAAATGAACAAATATATCATATAAAGTGTTTAATACAACACTAAGTTATATCCATTTCAGGATATTTTAGAATTTCCTCAAACAAAAATCCAAAACTTTGTCATAGCCAGCTTGAAAAACTTCTTTTTTCCAAAACTTTCCAGGTCCTGAAATATTGAATTATCAATTTCCACAACTTCCCAAAACTTTCGAAAACCCGTACAGACCTGAACAAAATTGAGCTCTAGAATTGGAACTCTATATAGCAAGGTTCCACATTGCCAGTGAGATATACTGTTGTGCCCATGGTTGTGCCCAGGCACGTTAGCCAGGATCTGCTAACATATGCCTTGGGCAAATTCTACTTTGCACGATGTCAGGAAACACGAGAGTTGCGAAACACGAGAGTTGCGAAACACTAGAGTATCACAATAATAAATGGTTAATCTCAATGCGTCTTAAATTAAAAATGACATGCCAATTATCAATTGCGCAAAGGTCCAAAGTTTATGTTTTTAAATATACTGTCGAAAAAGGCGTTATTTAGGGGGGCATATACTCGCGAGCCCCCCTGGCCAATACGCCACTACCTACACGATCAGAAATGTGAAGCTTCAAAGCTTCACGGTAGGCTATAGCATAGATATTATTTTCATTTCGACTTGGAATAGGGTCTTTTTATTTTACAATAAAGTGTTATGGTCTAGTATTGAAACTTTCTATGTCTTTTCATTAATTCAGTATGAAAATATTCTCAAGACCTTCTCCGCAAAATTGTTTTAAGTTCCGATTTTTTGCACGTTCATATTAATGACGTAAGCTGTTGGACAAAAGCGAACATAACACGTAGGCCTAGAACATTCGAGCTTCTGATCTTTGGCGGAAGCCTACTTTGAATACAATGCATTCTGGATAATTTGGCATCGAAAAATCTGGATTTTCAGATAATCCGTATTTTTTCCATAATCCTAGAGTTCTATGTAGTGAATTAGACTGGTTATTCCAGACTTCTGAAAGGTGATATCGCGAAAAATTCTTCTTTTGAGAGGAAGGAGAGAGACAGCGCAATATGTAGTGGATTTTATCGTAACTACTCATGTCACTAGTTGGCGGTCACTTTACCAGCAAATTGGCAATGACTTAGTTGATATTGAGGGGCTTAACTAACTATCTATAGGTAATTGAATCAGAGCGTGGTTTAAGGACTATTATACGAAATATCTAGGATTGATTAGCTTAACTTGTTCGGTTATAACGTACCTTCAGATATAGCGTACTTTTATGGGCCGGTCCTGGCAAACGGTCCATAAAAACCCTTCTAGAAATACTCCGGTTATAAGGTACTCGGTTATAACGTACTCGTTGTTGTGAAGTTGGGTTAGCGTATAAAGAATTGGTCGATAGAAAGACTATACTTCTATTTCCACAAATTATATACACAAAAGGCATTAAACTCAAATCATTTCTCTCTCTATCTGTTCTATCTGTTCTATCTGTTCTATCTAAATTACACGTGGCATCCGTACTTATATACCGGATGAAGCGGATATAGCGCTTAAGAGTCTGGGGCTAATACTAGCGCCCATACCACTTCCCAACACTCGTTTTGTGGTCCCTTAGGACGAACTCCCCTCTCAATAACGTATTTTGTGGGGTATTTTGACTTCTTCTCTATACGCGTCTGTCATACAAATATGTGCTACCTTCACAGTTGCTTTTACTACCAAACAAAGGGGATAGTGATCACTGTGGGAGCACACCCTGGTACTATAGCTCGACATAAATAAATTAAGTAATCACGCATTTGTATTCGGTCTTATGTGCCCCATCTCAGTAGTTGAAGAGAATTAGCAAAAATGAAATGGGATATAAAGTCATTTATTGGGTCAAAAAATGAAGAACCCACTGGCATTGCCTGTTTTAAAACATGTTACGAAATACTTTAAACTTTGATGTTGCTAATTGTGAAACTTCTAATCAAAACTGCACAACTGTAGTACAGAAGAAGCATACCGAGTATTTATCTCAAGTATTTAAGCCTCAAAAAGTGGCAAAAATGCTTAAAATCGTATGTCATGTACAGGGGCGTAGCTAGCGGGGGAGGTGTGGGGTGTAACACCTCCCGACATTCGGTGATCTCGTCGGTAAATTTGAACCGTCGGTGATCTCGTCGGTAAATTTGGACCTTCGGTGATCTTGTCGGTAAATTTGGACCTTCGGTAATCTCGCCGGTAAATTTGGATTCAACGACTTTCGGCGGTAAATGACTGCATGTCATGACATAGTAAAAGGAGCGTCGAAAATGCCATTTACTGAATCAACGCACGCCCTAGAAATAAAAAACTCGTGGTAAAAAGCCCTTATGTCGGTAAATTTGGTTCTCCATCGGTAAATTCACAACTTTATCAGTTTCTGTCGGTTTGTTATCGCTCTACACCACGTAATAAAAGAGGTCACGTGCCACCATTGGTCATGTAACAGTTAGTATACCTTTTTTTACAAGAACCAGTAAAATCGAGGTTCAGGCTGGCTGTTATTAATTTCTCCCAAATTATGATGCTGTGTTGTTCCTCATTTGTTCTTAAATTAGTAACGTATAGGCCATTTAGAAAGATAACATTGGATGTTTTGATTGATTGAGAGCCAAATTTTACAACCAAGATGGTCTCTCTTGCATCTTAATGTTTTTGTTGAAAGAAGTTTATACAAAAATATAAATAGACAATGGTAGTTTCGACAGGAGCAACTAATTGAAAATCAAAGAAAAATCAAAGAAAAAATTTCAAGGCCGTCAATTTTCCTCAGGTTAACAAGGAAAGGACGATTCATGTCCATTTGTTAATGAAAAGCCTTTGCATCGTTTTCTTAAAAAAAATTACGACAAGGCCTCATGCTCAGCCTTATTCTTAATTCGCTCTTAATTTTTCACCAAACTTCAGCCTCGTGTTCTTACAAAATGGTTCTAGTAAAACAGTGTAGTATATTATAGCAATCTGGTCGATAAGTGCTTTCTTCGGTTATAACGTACCTTCGGAAATAACGTACTGTAGTGGCCGGTGCCTGCAAAAGGTTCACAAAAGCCGCTATGAAAATAGCCCGGTCATAACTTACTCGGTTAATACGTATTCTCAATTATAAAGTACTCGTATTATAGTCCCTCTGGAAAATCCCCAGCCGGTTATAATGTACTTTGTTGGATTTTTATCTTTTTCTCATTACGGGTCCATCATTTAAATCTGTGCTACCTTCACAGTTGCTTTCATCACCAAACAAAAGAGTTACTGGTCACTGTGGGAGCACACCAGTAAGCTTGATATAAACAACTCTAGTAAACACGCATTTGCATTTGTTCTTATGTGTGCCATCTCAGTAGTATAGTAATCTGGTTTATATCTGTTTTTCTCGGTTATAGCGTACTTCGGAAATAAAGGCCGGCTTCCACTCAAACAATGCACATATTCGACCGAGTTGGCCTAAGGTTGGTGCATGCGTAATACGTTCAAATGTGGATTTCCCTTCGGCTACCCTCGACCGAATTGGCTAATTGAGAACTTCAAATAGTTTGAAATTGTCTATCTGTCGATAATCACCTTCTAAGCATGCACGAACCTCCTGCCTCCTCGGCCGAATCGGTGCATTCGTCTAAACCGGCCTTAACATACCAGATCAGCCGGTCCTATGAAGTACGTCATAATTGGATTACACTGTATATTACTTCAGCCCTGGTCCTTTTGTTAACCCGAACTTCTGCTTAATCCGAATATTTTCCTTTCTTCTAATTGATCCGGAATGTCAGGAGTATACTCTTCCTCGCTCATTCCCAGAGACGGCGGAATGATAGCGGAGGATGGGGAGCCAACATGAGCAAAATGGGACAGACTCGTATAAGTACCTCATTGGGACACCGCCTATCATAGGCACCTCTTTGGGACCCAAGGTACCTCTTTGAAACATTTTCGTTCCATCCTTTACCATGGCCTATATCAATGTCTAAATAGGGATTCTATTACATTTTTAAAAGGGCATTTTCGCTCCCCCTGCTCCCCCAAATGAATAGCAGGAGGGGCACTTGCTCCCCCATGCCCCCACTCTGGCGTGCCTGCCCATTCCATTTAAGATCTTAATAACATATATGCGAATGAATGATCCATAAGCAGCAAATTAAGACCCCGTTTAAACTAACAAGGATCACTTGTTGATCCGTCTCTCATGTGAAAAAAGTTGGCCTTCCGTATACGATGCTCCTAGCTATCCGCAGTAAAACTGGAACGGTTTCACCGTGTCACTTTTTACGGATTAAAAGTGATCCCGACTGCATAAAATTGGCACTATTAGGGCCTGTCTACACTTTTAGGGATAATTTTCTATCCGTAAGATGAAAGGAATGGGCCAGTAATTGGTTGACATGATCAAAACAGAGGATTTAACAAGTCCTTGTGCGAAAAAACCATCATGTTACCATATGTAAGTAGCACAGTATTGCCTTGCCCTTACTAGTAGCAATGTAGTGCCACAGAATAAAGCTATATGAATTTACTACCTGATAGTTGTGTACATGTTGTGCAGTGTTCGTGTGTTTATGCTATTCAAAAGAAATCTGAACCGTGCTATCGACGTCCTGCATATTTTGCAGTTGACATGTTAATACAAGTGTGGCCTCACAAGATGCTGAAATAACTGTATGCACCCAAGGTGCATTCCATGCACTGAGGCCGGAAGATCTCCGGCGTGGATTTAGCTTTCCTGTCGGTGTAGATATGGCATAAACTATAGTCTTTTGAAGTTCTGGCGTAATAAAATTAAAATCTCGGAGCGCGGTTCCTTTGAATTTTGCACCTCAGGTGTAGCCAACGTTGAATATTGGCGTACACATGAGGAGCTACTAACGTACCTCCGACATGAGTTTTACCCGGAATGCACCCTGGATATGTACCAGGTACTGAACTTAACTTTCAAACATATTGTGTCTAACGAGAGAAGGGTGTAGAGAGAGGGTAGTTAATTAACACAGCTAGAACAGTACTCACCGCTGCTGACTGCAAGAGATATTATAAGGGCTACTTCAGCAATGGTCATGTCTGCTGTTGCAATTACGCTTCTGATGTATCTTCTGCTATCTTTGCTTCTCTGTGCACAACCCTGTGGAGGTCTGCATTTATTAATGTGATGCGGAAGTGAAAATTATATCACATGACGAACAAGTCTGGGATAAGCGTTGTTCTGCGTGCATTGGTGACACGTGCTTCAGTAATGTGCGTGAAATGTTCTATTTTAAAATATATTATAAATATCCAGATCACTTGGCATGAACTTGAATTCCAAGAAACTTAACATTCCTTGTGATATGAGATTCCTAAAAAAGAAGATAGCTTTGCCTTGCTCTGATTTTACAGAAACCATTCCTGTCTTAACACTTTACATTTTTCAATAATAAGAACCATCATGTTGCCTGAGCTTCATTCTTTTAGCTTTCTCCGAAATGGAGCCTGAGATTTTATTAACATTTGCTGAAACACACTTGTCAAAACGAGTTACAACTTTGAATTCCATCTTTGTCGTTTTGATTATAATAACAACGCAACATCGATTTTTGGTCAGCATATAATATTGAAAATTGAGTTTTTGCGATTTTCTTAAGATTTTGGCCACTTGAACCTGGATTTCTTATAAACTTTTTTTCATAGAGAAAACGCGTGTATTGCTTTCTTAAGTGAGATGACTCAGTTGAAGGAATTCCAGCAGAATTTTTACCAACAAGACCTTTTCATTAAAAGCTGTTGTGCTAACACTTAAAACAAAACGTGTAAAAAGAAGAACATGCGATTACAGGATTGTTGAAAGCTGAGTGGTGATCCATTATGGGCGTCAAGCTTTTAAGAATTTTTCCCGTCAGGTGCGCTCAATCACTCAGTTAGGCCATGGTATATTTTGCAAACGTTGTCAAGAAGTGCAGTTTATCCCACCTAGATTTATCAGCTTTATTCAAAAAGCGTCACTTCCTCCTTCCCCCCTTCTATGCAAGTGCTCGCTTTTTTAGGCCATCTTTTTAAACAAAACTATGCCTTGTCCAACCCCTTTCCTTTCTTGTGTGCGTGCTGTTTGCCTGCACATATACCAAAAATCTACAAGGTCTACGTCTTATTCTGTTACCTACATTCGCCTATCCTGATATCTCCCAATCACGATATTACACTCTATTTTTATAAAAATACCTAAATTTTTTCCGAGCCTCAATATTCTTAAATTTTTCTGATTTTGAGCCTAAAAGTTTTCTTAAATTATTCTTAAATACCACAGGTGTAACTTTGCCTAAATATTTACAGAATATATTCCAATCTTTGTTGATGTTTTTGCTACATCATAAAACTAAGCAAGAGCTTATAATTTGTATCGATAATGCTAAAGTACATCTGAAAGCAGTATAATAACTGTGAAACAAAAAAAGCTCTCTCGTCTTGATGAAGCTTGAGCTTCACATTATCCTTAAATTTACCGACAGAGACTGATAAAGCAATTTTAGTGATAAATTGCTATTTCAGTCTCTGTCGGTATATTACTGCTTACGTTCCAGAGTTCCTTACTTTTACAGGGTGCGTTGATGCAAATAAGGGGATTTTCAACACTCTATTGATTATTTCATGGCAATTCAAGCAGTCATTTACCCCGGCGGGTCAACCCCAGATCCCAAGTGCAAGCGCTCACGTCTGTAAAACTTCTATAAAGGAGGCCAAAGTTCATTCCAAAACCAGGACATAGAAAATAAAATTGGGGCGTTTTCTGAGAAAAAAATTCTAAGAAAAGGGGCATTTTAGCATCTACTCAGAGTACTAAAATAACTTGCCTCCAGCAATCTGTTTTGGTACAATATTTTCATCAAGCAAGACATGGCTACAATTATGCATGAACACATTTTTGCTAAGAAATATGTCTCAACTTAGAAATTCTTATATATTTTGCAGTGTTAAAATCCCTGCTATACTTCTGTTCTCTTGAAAGATGAACACCTGCAAGTGATACAAGTTCTATGATGGCTTGTAAGTTTTACTAGTAGGTAAAATTTTATCTCCTTGATTTCCCGACGAAAATTATTGAATTCCAAATTTACCGAGAAATCACTGAAGGCTGGGGGTGCTACACCCCTCACACCCCCCTGCTAGCTATGTCCCTGTGTATTGCCCTCCTATGCACATCAGGTTGGGTGCATTTCACTTCTTGGCTATACAAATCCGTTTCAACAACCTTTGGCTTGTCATAAGTTGTGCTGTTCAATATAAAGAATCCTATTTACTCACGTTTGTCTTCGATGACAACCTCTGTGCTCGGTGTAAGTTCTAAGAAAAGGAATTACGTTTACACGGGATCTCCTTTTGAAAGGAGGAAGTACTTTCGTAGTACATAATAATCGTCAATGTTTTGATCAGACGATTTCCATGGCTGCATAAAAACCACAATGGCATAAAAACCAGGCTTAACAGAGATCTCTGTTCTAGGCCACAATACGACCAGTTTATGAACTATCCGAAGGGAATTCCCAGTCAGTTTCGAAGCTAAATATAGAAACATCACGTTATTGCATATAGTGCAATAATATACACTCAGGGTACAAAAGTTGGAAACGAAGGGCCTAAAAATTCATGTTCAAAAATGGGGTATACACTGATACTGTTCGAAAAGTTTGCAATTGTTTTTCCATGGAAGTGATAGCTTACGTGACCAAAACGAACTCATATGTAAATAAACGAAAAATTGGTCCATTTTCGAACATTGTTTACCTTTTTCAACTATTCTTTATCATGGTAAAGAAAATAAAGAAATATAAGCTCCGTTTTATTAGGCTTTCCTATCTTGGAAA
>OLMO02000238.1:3360264-3379660 GCA_900291935.2 Cassiopea xamachana
AAGCATGCTCCAATCAAAAAGCAGAGTAGAAGAGAAATGAAACTCAAAGGCAAGCCATGGATAAATAATAGAATATTGAAGATGATGAGTACTCAAGGTAGAATTTTGCTGAAACTAAGGAAACAGCATACTCCTGACAACCTTAAATTGTACAACAAGTATAGAAACTGTATGCCCAATGAATTAAAAGAATGTAAAGCAAGATACTTTGATAATTACTTTTCTACCAATACTCAAAATATGAAAAGTTGTGGTCAGGTGTCAAGAAAATTATTTTTCATAAGTCTTCCACTTTTTCAATCAATAAGATTAATGGTAATGATGGAAGTGTAAAATCAGGTCCTTCTAAAATGTCTAATATTTTATATGATTCTTGTCAATGTTGCTGATGATACTAAAAAGACAATCCAAAAGACACTAAAATCTCCTCTTGCCTATTTATTTAATAGAACTTGTAATTCAATCTTCCTTTCTTCAGTCACTAGAATAGAAGTTAATGACATACTTAACAGTTTAAATCGTTCCAAATCTGTAGGTCCTAGCAGTACACCTATAAAACTACTCAAAAGTTATTGGTTACTCTGTTTCCCCACTTCTTGCTCTTCTTGTGAGCCAGTCCTTCCAGTCTGGTATTTGCCCTAATAAACTTAACAGTGGTAGAGTACTTTCTCTTTTCAAAAACGGAAATCCTGAGCTACTATCAACTTATAGGCCAACCTCTCTCACCTCTGTTTTCAGTAAGATATTTGAGAACCTAATGTACTGTCAACTTCATAGGTTTTTTGAAATATATAAGGTACTATACTCTTTACAATTGTGTTTTCAATTTTGTGTACATTTTAATGGAAGTAATTCTAATCTACATCCAGTTACTTGTGGTGTACCACAAGGTTCTGTACTGGAACCATTGCTCTTTCTTTAATTATCTACCAAATGCTTCTAAGTAAGGTAAATTTTATCTTTTTGCTGACAATACTACTACCTACTTTGAATTCAAAAATTTATCTAATTTGATTAGAGTTGTTATTAGAGAGCTGCTCAATTCATTGTTTTTGTCCTTCCCACATTATGGTATTATTGCTTGGGGTCAGACATATGTCTCATAAATTGATCCAATTTTTAAATTACAAAAAGCAGCAAGAGATATCTCATTTCAACCTGGCTTGTCTCCCTCTCTTCTAATCTTTAATGATCAAAAGCATCTGAAACTTTCTGAGATTCTTGAACTCAGACTTTTGATTTCTGCTATTGATTCTCCTAACAGAATTTCACCTAGTTGCTTTCATAATTTTTTCATAATCAGTTCACCTGTTCATCAGTATTCCACAAGACAGGTGAATTTAGGTAATTTATATTTGTCTCAAAAAGCAGTATCCAGTATGGTTTAAAGTCAATTCAATGTCTTGGTGCTAAACTTTGGAATACATTACCTGTGGATCTACAAAATGTGCAATCAAGTGTATCTCTTAAAATAAAAGTGAAAGCTTTCTTATTGAACAAAGTCAACTGATGAATCTAAGCTATTTTGATGGTGCCATAATTATCCTAGAGTAACAAATTGCAAAATTGTTTACATTCAACTATAATCATCACATAACATTTTAGTATTGAGGGGGGCCTCTCTCCTCCAATAGTTCACTTATTGAGAGCTCCTCCTTTAAGTAATTCCCTGCATGCAATTTATTTAGTTCCTCCCTGTGTTTATATATTGTATCAATATTCTTTATGTAATGTTATATTAATTCTCTGTAGTAATGTAGTAATTTTCTGCATCATTGTATTAATTTATGCACTATCATTTTTGTAATTTAGCCATTTGAGTATATACTTAGGACTATAAATTGTATTTCAACATAAGAGCCACAATGAGAAACATGCCAGATATTCCCTTTCTTCTTCATTTAATGCAACATTCCAGAGTTCATTAGGCTAGTTTGACATACCATAAGATGTAACTGATGATAATTTAAGACATAACCAGACATACCATAACAAGTAACCAATGTTAATAAAAGACGCAACCAGAAAGACTTTACCTAGGAAATATAGGGCGCGTCGAGGGATCATGTCTCATCCTCAGCTAATATAAAGTGGCAATTATGAGTTTTATAGACAAAATTGGGAAAAAATAAGTGGGAAATCAAGGAAAGTAAACTCATGGGGAGACAATCAATGGGGGAATATCAAGTAAATGCCTATATAAGGAAATATACAACCAAATAGCTGGAAACACAAACAATTGCCTAAATAAGGAAAGTATAAAATATCAAAACAAGGGAACTATGGTAAGCAGGCTAATACTAATATAGGTAACGAGTATGTGACTAAGAAGTTAATTTAGTCTTTCTGGTTATGTCTTAAATTAACATCGGTTATGCCTTATGGTATGTCTGGCTACATCTTAAATTAACATCGGTTATGTCTTACTGTATGTCAAACTTGCCTAATGAACTCTGGAATGTTGCATTAAATAAAGAAGAAAGGCAATCTCTGGTATGCTTCTCATTGTGGCTCTTCTGTTGAAATTTATAATTCAGCTGTGTTTTCAAAGAAGCATGTAAATTGTATGTTTTTGAATTTAAACCACATGAACTGAACATGAAATGAACATGATTTATATAACTTACGTAAGGGAAAGAGGAGTTGCAAATGAAAGAGTTCCTACTGAATGTGATGGCCAATGGCTCGTTTTGAAAATACAGCCATTAAATTTGTTACAAAAGACAAAACTATATTAGCACTGTTAAAAAGTAGTTGAATGTAGTTTAGGAAGTACTCACCATCAGCTATACACTGACCAAATTGTGCCTCATTTTCTGTCATGTATGCAACTCCATGCATCTCAGTATTAGGAACAGTAAGTGAATCATGCCAGTCAATCAGTCTGCCTGGCTTTTGACATACTAACCTAATGTAGTCATTTATGCGTACATTTATTGTGTTGATCCCTTTGCCAGGGCAGTAGAACCTAGAATGGCACAAGAATAAAATAAAAACTCAAAGTCCTTATCATGAATTACTAATTACAACACTACTACTACTACTACAATTACAATAACAACAACAACAACTACTACTAATTATTAATAATGGAGATAATTTGATCTCTTGAAGCTCTGAAGGTGTTGGGTATGGCATATTTTGCACAATGAAATTTGGCAATCCCATGCTTAACACAACACATTATGAGGGGCATTCAAAAAGTTTCTGGATATATAAAAGTAAGATAAGATATGCAAGTTATTTTGTCTACATCTTTTCAAAGTACTCTCCAGCAGTGTCAATGCACTTTTGCATGTGGTGAAACCACTTCTGGAACATGCTTGCCCACTCCAATTGTGGTATTGCCTCAATGTGCTCCAAAAATGCCTTTACTGCCAGATCAAGGGTATTGAACCTCATCCCATGGAGCTTTGACTTCACAAAAGGGAAAATGAAAAGTCGCACGGAGCTAAATCTGGACTGTAGGGAGGATGGTCCAGCTGTTGAATTCTTTCTGCATTCAGAAAGTCTTGGGTGGCAGCTGCCCTGTGTGCAGCAGCATTGTCATGATGCAGCAGCAGTCCGTGATGCTTTGTTTGTGGGCGTCTTTCAGCGACTGCAGCAACAAAATGAGGCAAACACTCAGTGGTATACCAAGCACTAGTCACTGTGCTCTGAGTAACAAGCTGTATGGTTGCTACATGACCTGCGCGATGGACAAAAACAGCAATCATTTGCTTGGCAACCGTGTGACTGCGAAGGAATTTCTGAGGGGGTCTCTGTCCGATACGGATCCATTGCTGAGACTACTGCATTGTTTCGAGGTCAAAACAGTATACCCATGTTTCATCACCACTTATGATGTCCCAAACAGCATTTGACCTCCCTCCGTCAAATTTGTCGAGCATGAAGTGACACCAATGCACCCTCTTCTGTTGTTGCTCCTCCGTCAGCATATGGGGGACCCATCTAGCTGAAACCTTGCTTAACCCAAAGGACTTATGCAGTATGCTGCTCACACTTCCCGATGAAATGCCTACTTCCTCTGCAATCTGTAACACTATCACTCTTCCATCTTCCTTGACAAGTGTCTGAACTGCAGCCACTTGGAAACCTGTTGTTGCTTCAGCTGGGCATCTTGAGAGGGGGTCATCTTCCAAAGAGCGCTACCCCCTTCAAAGTCGGCAAACCAGTCATAAACTGTTGTCCATGAAGGTGCTTTATTACCAAAAGCAGCTTGAAGTCGGCTATGACTTTGCTGCTGATTTAGACCACTTTTGAAGTCATAGAAAATCATTGTGGGAAAATGAGTACATTGAAGTTCCTTTGTGAGCAGTTCAAAAATGCCAACTGCCTATTTTTAGCCCTCTATTGTATTTTCATTTTTAAAGTTATTGAAACAAAACTCTCCAAAACTTTGTATTTTGGATATATAATCAGTTTCAAATTTGAAACTTACATGAGAGGATTGAAGTATGTTTATATCCGACAACTTTTTGAATGTCCCTCATATTTTCAATAGGGGGTAAATAATTTTAAGGATGGCTCAAAACCACCAGAACATCTTGATGTCATACCCAAACTCAACCTTGTGACAGGTAAGTACTTCTGCAATCTCTACCTGTTCCATATGTAGAACATTATAAATGAAGTTATTGCAGAAACTCAAAAAAATTTTAAAACGAGCTATTAAATCTACAAAGATATTTTGCTGTGTGCAATGCATGTCTTTCTTTGCCCTCATGCTGAGTGATGTAGGAAGCATCTAAAAACTACAGACTCATGCAGTCAAGGGCATCCTTACAAGGAAAGAAGGGCAAAAATGCAAAACTTTCCTAACGTAACTTACTTCTATTAAAGGATGCAAATACCTTGCATAACTCCTGAATTGGAAGTTGTATAACAGAGGTGGACATTCATTACATTTTGGGGGGGGGGCAAAAATCTGGAAAAAGGTAAGGCACACGTCATGTAAAACTTACGCTGGACAACCTTTACCAGCATTGTGCTAAATGGGGACAAAGTAGTTGGAAGGCTTATAGCTATGAAAATATTAAAAATGAGTGAGAGGAAACTGGGGGTCTGAGGCAATATACTTCAGTTTCATCATCTATCTTTATGCTGAGATGGAAAAACTGATCCCCTAACTTCTTTTCATTGAGTTTCTATAACCAAGAAGAACATAGAAAAAGGCTACCCCAAAGATATGCCAGCATGCCACTGGAAATAATGACCCTGCCTATTTGCTGTCTGATGCCTGTATGCCAAAGCTTTACAACGCAATCTCACGCCAGTAGACTGACTTGTATCTTGCTCTTGATTGCTTTCTGTGAGCTACTACTCAAGAACTATTTATCACATTTGGCAACTCTGAAGTTATTGGAGGGGCAACCACACCCTCTCCCAAATGTTGGCCACTGTTGTATAACCAGAGGGGTGCTGGTAGTACAAGGAAGCAAAAGAAAACTTGAGGCTTAGAACTTACACTCTTATCAGAACCAGCAAAAAAGAGGTTCAGACTGGCTACTCATAACATTTCCAAAATTTTGAGTCTGAGTTGATCTTATTTGTTCTTGAATCTGTAGGGTTTAGGCAATGGGGAAATACATAGAAAGACAATATACAAGACAACACTGGATGTTTTGATTGATTGAGAGGCCATTAGCCAAATGTTACATCCGAGGTGGCCTCTCTTGCACATCAATGTTTTTTATTGAAAAAACTTGATAAATAATCATAAAAAGCCAATATCAGGATAGTATCTAGGGGCAACTAAGTTGCGAAGATCAAAGTGGAAAAGTGGCAAGGCTGTCAATTCTTCTTGGGTAAACAAGGAAAGGACATTTCATGTTAAAGTATTAGTGGAAAGCTTATGCATCATTTTCCACAACTAATTTTGCAACAGTCTATTTTGTGCCTGTGAATGCAGATCTGCTGAGAAAAAACATGCCTGCACAAAAATAGAATGTAATAGATGGCCATATACAGATTTCGTTGAAAAGTACCTGCAGAATTTGATGTGTGGTAAGTTTTGCCTGTGAGCAGTGCTGACTGCGCACCTGCATCAATAAGCTCTGGCAACAGTGCTTCACCCCAGAGATGCGCCAAGACACTTGCGATTAGGGGGGGGGTTGTTTTTACCATTTGATCAAAAAAAGGGGCACAGAAAACACTGTGGCCAGCTCTCTTGCAAGATGGCTGAAATTTTGACCAACTTTCTTACAACTTCAAAAATATTGTGGGTGTGATGTCCCCATGTCCCCAAAAAGACCTTGCTGCTTCAGCCTCAGCCTTGTTCTCAATTCTACACCAACTTTCAGGCTTGAGTTCTTATAAAAAAACAAAGAGTATAATTCACTATGTAGGTTGCCAAACATGTGACAACTCAAAGAAGTCATAGGATATGTAGGGTCAACTGATCAATATTCTCAGCTACCATTCTTTTCTTCCTGCATCCAAGCTATCCTAAGCTATGAAACAGCAGCCAAAGAGCCAATCATGAAGCTGGCTCTTCTTAGCTGGGGTGGGGGAGGCGACTTTCTAAAAGGGGGGAGATTAGTGGAATATTACAAAAACATCTAGTTCTACGACAAGGAGTGGTGCTAGGGGAGGGCTAGAGGGGGCTATAGCCCCCAATTGGAAGGTAGCACTATACTAACAGCGAGTTCTGTCAATGTTGCTACCGTATTTTCTCGAATAGAGATCGTGGCTTCTACTAGTTCTTTTCGTAAAACGCGGCTTCTCTTTGAACGCTGCTTGTATTCGAGGGCGGGTTCTTTTCACTTTTTCAGTCATTGCCGTGCATTCGTTAATCCACTACATTGCATTTGCTTAAAACTGCGTAAAAGTATGTGAAATTGAAATTTATTAGTTTCTGAACTTTAAAGTGGTTTCGTAATCACAGGAACTGGAATTTCCTAAACGCGGCTTCTATTTGAGGGCATCTTGTAATATTTTTCGTCAAAAATTGCGGATTTTACTCGAGGAAATATGGTAATTGGGGCAGAATTACGTATTGGGTATACTGCTCTGTTCTTGTAAGTGAAAAAACTATATAGCTAAAACCAATAATCAAGTAATAATATCACCACTAAAGTGAAATATGAAATATTCACAAGAAGCCTCATTCATAATTCACAAACGTGGCACTCCCTTTACACAAAGTACAATAAGGCCGTACGAATACGTACAGTGGATTTCTGGGGTTCCAGAAAATCGTCGGCATGACGAATGCTGATGTTGGTAGCTTCCCATTTGTTACTGGTTTACACTGTGCACTGTAAGTAAACGTCGTGCAAAAAAAGTTGTAGCAGAGTAAAAGGCAAATTAGCTTTGAAAACAATCCCCAAGTTCTTTGTACTCTAGGCCTGTTCATCTCAACCAGGTGTTTTATCTTCGTCTGTTTTGCGTTTTACTGGAAAGCAATATGCATCAAAAATCAGTAGTAAGCTGCCTGGTATTCCCTCACCAGACTAACCATGATAGTGCCTTTAAGACGAAAATGAAATTCATTTCTCCCTAACCTTAGACATGAGACTGTATATTACAATCTCTTATGCGTCATCATGTCGTAATATATGCGGAATTCAAGTTGTTGTTGAGGCCTTTGTGACTCGATCTGTTCTACATAATTGGGGTGCTACTCAACCAAATCTTTTAGAAATCGAAGGTACGGCTTCCTTTACCTACGTACAGTCACTTCAGCTGATTTGCTCATAATGCAAACAGAGGAAATGCTTTAGTTTTTAAATATATCATGGTATTACAGTGTGCCATAGATCAGGAAATTGACGTCAATGAAACGAAAGACACTCACTTGTTTCTCTTACCGAGAATGATCTCAGCAGAGAAGTCAAAGCCATCTCCTACGGGGGATGTAGGAATGTCACACACCCCTCACAAAAAATTCTGTCGATAAATCACCAGCCTTAGAATTTCTGTCGTAGAGGAAAACCGACAGTAGGAACGACCCTCACATAAAAAGAACGACATGAATTTGGCTCCCCCAAACATAATCATTGATCTGGAGTTTAAAATTATTGAATGAAGTGTTTGCTTCCCCAAGGTGATGATACTTTAAACAATTAAAATGAAATGAAATGAAATGTGATTGGCCGGTAGTCACACCCATTTATCTGCACAATTCAGGCTCAACACCTCCGAAGAAAAGTGTCTAGGGGTGGGCCGAGTCCAAGCAAAAGGGTTGGCAAAAAGACATCACACATTTGCTTGTATAAAGACATTCACAACAAATGGACTGAAATACAGTACACACATGGGTGTAGGAGAACGTCAAATTTTGAGGGGGCTGTAAACGTTCTGTAAACTGTCTGCCTGAATTTCCTATTGTCTTTCAGAAAATTTTTCAGAGTGAAACTGCTTCCTGCCCAGCTTGGGGGGGGGCTGCAGCCCCCTGGCCCCGCCTCCTACGCTTATGAGTATGAGTATACTCCTTAAGTTCCGGATCAATCGCAACAAATGAACCGAAATTCCGTATATTCCGGGTATTCCGGATCAATTGGGCGGTAATTTGACTTTTCAGTCCTATCTCCTTCACAATAAGCGTAAAGCCCGGCGCACAAGGTGAGGCATTTGCTGAGCGAATTTCCACGAATGACGCTTTCCTCAGCAAAATCCTCACCATTTGCGGTCAATTTTTGGTGAGAAATTGCTCATTCGTGGCTGTGAGGAAAATATCTAGGATGTTTGACAACTTCTGCCACGAATGAACAATTCCTCACAGGGGTGATTGCTGGAGGGCTCAGTGGGGCGAACCCCCCTTGTTAAAATTTCTGCTCATTTGGGGGGCTCAGCCCCCCTAGAATTCTTGCATTGGCTTAGCTTTTCAGAGTTTATTGGCTTTGCTTCCAAGGTGTTTGGTTCCAAAGTGTTTGGTCCAATGATTTGAAGATCTTGGCAATTCCTTGGTTCGTACTTTGAGTGGACTGATCTTAACTCATATTTATCCCAAAGACTTTCAGGGCTTAACTTGTTTATAACCTTATACGTCTTAACTAGTCGATCAAACGAGATAAGATTACTGACGTTCAGCCAATCACAAGACCAGTTATCTTTTACTCTAGCGGTTTCAATTATCATTTTCGAGGGCAGGAGTCCAATCCACAAAAAAGGGCATATTAAAGCATTTTAAAGAAGGTGCAGCCTTTGAATATAGCTTTGCAGATTTATCAGTGGAGGAAACAGTGTGGGAAGTTAGCTGGTATGCTTACTTCTGAAGTCGAATAATCCTCATAATCACGGTAGCGATGCAAAAATGGGCGCTGGGGAGCTTTTTATCAAGTTCAGGCCTTCAGCACACATAAAGAGTTATTCCAAAAGTACAAATCGGTAGATGGTGGATGGGAATGCACTCTTTGTGATGGGAGTGTAAAGTACTCTTGTTACGTGATGCCAAAACTCCAGTGCAATAGTTGTACTTTTTCAATTTCTGATGAGCGCTTCCAAAAATACTCAGATAAAAAAAGAGCTTTACGTCAGTGGCGAAGCTTGAGGACATGCTTGTCATGCACTGCATGACTAATGCTGTTCTGGAATATCACTTTTGTTTGAAAAGTCCATCAAATTGTTCTGCAAAAAGAAGCCCTCTGTGCAATAATAAGGTTTATAGCAAAATGCCATTTAATTTTGTCCTTACTGATGACTTTAGTTGACTCTGGATGCTCGGAGTTAGAGCTGAATATATGGGTTGCATTCGATCCGTGGTAACATTTGCAAGTCATTATTATTATCATTTTAGTCATGCACTTTTGAAAACTGCATGACTAAAATGATGTCATAGCAAACTAGATTTTTATTGGGCAAATCTTTAGCTATACACCAATGAAAGCTCGGAAAGTCACCTCCTAGACACGTGGCATCACGCAGTTTGCAGAATGCGTGATATAGTAATTAAACACTGGGTACTAACTTACGATTTTCGATCTGGCCTAGCTGTAATCGAGAGGCTATGCGAATTATATTCTACGTTACTTATTTTGGCTGAGCTACGTGCGCAAGAAATTGCCACAAATAGAGATGTTGTACCAGAATTGATCCTTAAATCGTTTTTGGCGAGTGGTGTTGTTGAACAACGGTTAATCGTTCAACAGAATCGCCCCCCACCGAAGCTTGACATTTAAAGCCATGGGAGAGCGTTTCATCAACAGTGGTATGAGAGAAAGATTGGTTGGGTGGAATTCAAGTAAGGCAAGGTCTTTTTTGCTGGCCGTGCTTACTTTTTAAATCTGGAGTTTCTTCTACATGGACCATAGTAGGCTATAGAAACATGCAAGGTTTCCTCTCAGATTCCCAGACCTTTTTTGATGTGAGCTCAGACAGATCACCTCCAGCCATCTCCATTGTTGTGAAGCAGCCTTTGAGGAAATATGGAGACACACTGAAAGATAAGCTGATCATGCAAACCTATGATGGAGCATCAGTGATATCTGGCAGTATTTCTGGGTTTCAACGCTTCTTCGTTAGGATTACCCTTTTGCTTACTTATTCCATTGTGCTGCTCAGCTATTGAATCTTGTCTTATGTCAGTCAGCTTCATCTATTCTAGTGAAGGTAGTTTTTGCAAATTTCTCTGCTTTTAGCCATGGATGTGCAGACTGGGAACGTGGGAGATGTCATGCCCCCAATATTTTCAGATTTACAAAAAATGTGGTCAAAAGGCAGCCATGCTGGAAGAGAGTTGGCAACAATAATTTCTGTGATCTTATTTTTTTGAGTAACAATAATTGGTCAATTGGTCAAAACGCCCCCTCCCCCACAGAAGGTGTTTGAAACATCACTGCTTTTAGCTCATTTACAAGTATGAGCTCTAAGAGAAAGGAGCTCTTTCGGAAACATGGTATTGAGATACCACAGCTTGGAGATACACAATGTTTCAATCATTCACTTACAGTAGCTGTGATTTTTGAAAACTGCTTTGCAATCTATAGTTCAAAATCCACAACCTTGGGATGATTTTACTCTTTCAATGTCAAGTGGATTATTGCAGCAGCTTTATGGCTTTCTCTTTCATTTCTTAATTGTTCTTTTTAGCAAAATTTTGCAGCAATCCTCTATTCTTTACATTGTTTTGTAGAACAGAAAAACAGATCTCAGTTATGGCATTGGAAAGAAGATAGTTTTCTTGACATCCTTGGTGAGTTGAGGTCAAATAAGTCGTATAATGAGTTTTTTGCTTCAGTAGTTCAAGTAGCTGGTGAGCCAGCCAAAAGCAAGGTCAGATATGCGGCACAATTATAGAAGACTTTTCTTTGAAGTCATTGATAATGTTTCTGGTGTGTTACAGGAGCAATTTCTTGATTTTACAGACTTTTCTTTTCTAGATCTAGTCAATCCCTATTGTTTCATTAATTGGAAGAATAGTGTCCCTGCTGAGAAGATGGAGCTATTGGAAAAGATATATGGTCCTCTTTTTAAACTTCCTTTGCTTAAGCAGCAACTTCTGTTTATTCATAGAGATTCTGATTTCCATAAAGCAAGTTCTCAAGAGCTATTAGATTACATCAACAATCTCAACTTGCAATCATGTTTTTCAGAAGTTTTCAAACTTCTGTTATTAAATGCAACAATTGCTATATCTTCCTTATCATTAGAAAGGTCTTTTTCATGCTTGCACAGAATTAAAACCTATTTGAGAAATTGGATGGAGCCAGAACTCCTTGCATGCTTGTGTTGAATATCTGTGCAAAGAGACATACTGAAAGAGCTAGAAAATATAAGTCTGTTGCATCCCTTAATTTTAGATAAATTCATAGAAAAACCAAGAAGTCTTAATCTTGTATTCAAATAATCTTACATTTTTCTGATATGCCATAATCTTTCACAATATGACTTTGATTATCATATTATTGCCAGATGGATTCTTTTTCCTAATTTGAATTATTCTCATAGGAGTCCAGTAGAATCTTTAGTAGAACATCTTATATTTGCTGATCATATTTTCTCTGTGCTTATCATTCAAGGAGGCTCTAGTTACTCCCTTATTGTTTAAGCAAATCAGTAACTCCTTTTATATAAATACTACTAGTCATTGGAATTTTATAGTTTATATTATGGGGGAAAACCCCATACTCTATGCCAAAGCTTCCAAAAAGGGAATGAATAGAATGGTCAACAGGGAGGGAGATTTGATTATGTTTGTTGATGTTATATTTGGAAGCGGATAATTTAAAGGAATCTTGTAAGAAAGATGGAGGTAAGACACCCCATAGATTGCTAGTGCTTTGAAGGAATAATTATTTGTGTCAGAAATGTGTCAAGACACTTTTCATTGGAGGTAGAGGGCATTTTGACCATTTGACCAACTACTGTTACTGAAAGAAAGAAAATACTGTGATAATTTCTCTTGCAGCATGGCCAACTTTTCACTAATTATCTTTCATTTTTGAAAATATTGGGGCATGCTGCCCCCATGGCTCTCATAAGCACATCACTGAACTGTGTTTTAGATTTTGAGGATTAGATAGAGCAAGTTGAGGAGGGTGGGGTAGTAGAAAGCTTCTTGTGTTTCTGGCATGCCTCAATGGATCTGGAATACTTGTGAGCTATGTCCTTGGACATACATAAATCAATGGAAAAGTCAGCAAACAGAGGAAATGCCATTACTTTGTTGGAAGACAAAGACCTTCTTCGGGTTGCTTACCCCCAATTTCTTCATTGCCATGGAATTGGTGGGGTTCCTTAAGCCTAAATGGAAACTCAAGCAAGAGGCAAACCCTTGACGTGGGGCTTGAGCTTAACTCAATATCCTACATTGAGAACTAATTTGCCTTGGCAATGGTAGTTTTTGAGACTTTTATCTTTGCTAGAAATGATGTCTGAAGCGCCATTCTTTTAGCGCTGCGTGATAGTAGTATTTCAGGCTAATTCTCTGCTCTTCTATTGGCTTTGTAAGTCACGTGCTCCACATTTTTGTCGCAAAACACCCCACACAGCAGATGTTTGCTTCTGGTCTCTTGCGATCAAAAACAAATATCAAACATACTTGATCTCAAAACTCAGTCGCTTGCGATAAAATCGTTAAGGCTCGGCCAAACTAGGAAACATTATCATATGACATTGTTGCACAGACGAAAAATATGTTTCCGCATGTTTCTGTGAAAAGAAATGAGGGTGGCTAAACTTGTCTGACAAAGTCTGACAACGTTTTGTTGTTGCTGTCAGTGCTGATTATTGTTGGGAAAAATCAAAGCTGAAATGGAAGTACAGCAAAAAGTAGTTGTTGCCGCTATGCTATTAGTAGGTCTGAATGAGTTTGTCGATTTTGTCATATGACAAGGTGGCCAAACTAGGAAAAATTTCGTGAAACATTTGCAAAACACAAATGTCATATACAATGTTTCCTAGTTTGGTCGGGCCTTTGGTTTTAAGTCACTGCACAAAGCAGAATTTTTAGACTAAAGACAAAATCGCATGTCGTAACAATGAAATTTGCTGTGTGCGCTAGGCTTTAATAGCAAATCTACGGTGTCTCACGATAAAAATTTGCTGTGTACGCTAGGCTTTAATAGCAAATCTACGGTGTCTCACGATAAAGATTGCTGTGTGCGCTAGGCTTTAATAGCAAATCTACGGCGTCTCACATACTGTAGCCCACAAGTGTCACGGAAAATCTTACTGTCTAACGGCAAAACATACTTTTCACGCCAAAACATACTTTCTTATTTGAAAACTATGCTACCAATCTATGACCAGAAGAAATTGCCATTTTAAGCCATTGCTTGACTGGAGAATCAAAAGTCTGAATTAAAACAGCGTGTACAGCGGAAGTGAATGACAAAATGGATAGAATATGGTAAGGAAAATGACCGGGGTAGTGGAGATAGAGGATACTCTGTTTAATTTCTAATTCAAGCAGCTTCAACAATAACCTGGTTTTTGTTTTTACATCCCTTAATCAATATGTCAGCTAGTGTTGCATGAGAGAGATGTCTTAAGAAAATGCCACTTACTTCCACAAAGCTTGTATTAGGAAGTTGGTTCATGCTTGTCATAGTCATAGTACTGTATTGAGAAAGATAAACGACAAACTCTAGGTTTTGGGGGAACTTGCCAAAACGGCCTTGGGGCGCTTTATGCCTTTAATGTACACTGTCGCACTTGTCGCACGCGCGACAGTGAACTTTCCATCAGAAAATAGCATTGCAGTTTATAGAACGGTATCCTATCAGCATAATAATGGACAAATAACAAATTTTAATTCATCTTCGTCTGATTTTTCTATGTCACCTGAACTCTTGAACCGTGCTACGGTTCTGGCTTCTTTGGGCATATCTATTTTCATCATGTGGAGGAGCTATTGATAGTGGTCTGTTTGATCCATGGACAAATTTGGAGTGGTTGGTGCGCAGTATGATTTCCAGTGACTGTCGCACAATTTGCATAATATACAATCTCTTCCTGGTTAGCCAATCATATATACATTTGTTGAAATGTCTGTGCGCAGGATGATGTGTTTGACTGTCGCACTGATCCTGAAGCATGCCCTAAAAGCGGTTTGCACCACATCAACCTCTTAACCTTTTAGCTGACTTCCTGCTGTTGTTCAGCACACCTGAAAATTGATTTGACATTACTATCAATTTCAATGGATTTGTTTAGAAAAGTACACGATATAACTAAATAGAACAAGCTCAATGCACTTGAGCAGTTTTATTTCAAAACTAGGGAAGATTGCTGAAATATCAATGTATAAAAAAATGCCGTTAATGAAGATATGTCCTTCATATTGTGAAGAAAGACTCTCACTTGAGCGTTTCAAGCTGCGACAGGCGATCACCTGAAAGGTGAATTGTATATGTTATTTATTGGTTATTTTACGACTTGTTTGACTAAAATGTGGGCTGTTTTGTTTGTTCTTTATCGTTAATCTTTATGGTATATGCTATAATAGCATGTTCTTCCAATATGATCTAGGCCTTCCGTCTCTTAAATGCCTATTTCAGACAAATGTATAATCAATAGAAATATGCAATATTTATCAGAACTGTGAGTTAGCTTAGATGTTGCCAAAAAGCTGGATTTTCATCCAGAAGCACAGCTAATAAAAGTGTTTTCTTGCCAGGGCTTCTGCTGATTGAAACTGTTTATAACGGAGTAATTTACAAGCCTTCTCTCCACTGAGAAGACATCTAACTTCCTTTAAAGCTTTTTCAAGTTGCTAATGACTTTGAAGTAAATGATCTCCATGGATCCACTTCAAACTTTTATTCGGACAGTGTGAAATTTAAGACCGTAAGGAGTTGGAAAAACAGGAATGACAAATCCTGCCAGTATTGTTTACCAAGCTATTTTAAGCCAGTCATTCATCATATATAGATAAGGATAGAAAATTTAACTTATTTGCCAGCATTTCCTTGGCTTGCCTACTCTGGCACCATGATAGCTTTGATTCTACTACCTGTATTTACATTTTTGGTGGAAGTATTAGTACAAATGCAAGAAGGTTATATAAATTGGTGAAAAACCCATTTGTTGATTGATCTACAGCTCTAAGAAATTTCAATTTTCATCAATGCAAATGTGATGTCCATATAACTGCTCTGCTAACTTTACAAATCTTTGTCTCTGGTTGGAAAATGAAATTAAACCCATTAGTCAAACTCAAGATGAACTGCTAGAGAATACAGTTTGTAAGAGTAGATAAAAGCTCTCCATTATTATGTACGTCCTGCCCCGTAGAATGCATAGTCTACCTTGTAGTGGCCACAGATACGCTTATGGCTACAAATACAGTTGCAAGTTTCAAACACTACCTGATTTTAGAGTTGAAAGTTGTGATAAGTTACTGAAACAATACTTCCATACTACTTCAAGGAATGCAACCTAGAGATTCAAAACAATTCAAAATTACTTGATTTCATGCTGTGCTGAAGCTCCAATTGAGGAAATCTTACAAGAAATAAGGGCAGCTGAGGTAAGGAATTCTTGAAACAGAGAGCAAATGCCTGTAATTGTAAACAATGTTGATACTCTTTTGTGCTTAATTATAAGGTAGCCTTTATTGCAGTTTTGAAATTTTTCACCTCTTATAACATTTTACAATGACCCTCCACTTGATAAAATGTAGGTATCATCACTATCAGCAACAGTTTATTGCCATTTTTATACCATTCTTCATAATTCACCTCTCCATCAAGCACCTCACAACTCTCATCAGTTAGGACACTATCATCAACCACTCCATCCAATTTTCACTTAACACCGTCTGTTAGGATCATCACCTCTTCTATTTCCCTCTGGCCTGTTGGGATATAACCGGCAGGTCATTTTACTATCACACCCCAACTTGAAAATGAAAATCTGGAAAAATTTCCACCCCCCTGCTTATTTGATCCCCTACAATTAAGCGCAAATGAGTAGTCATGATGAAATACAAGAAAAACTCATGAAGTTCATGCATTGTGATACAGGACTGATCGGTAACACTCTTAGAGGTAAGATTTGCAGACAGAGCATACTCATTGGGTTAAGTAACAAAGCGATCTTGCAAATTTTGAGCAGAGTGGAAAAACTAAAGAAACATTTCCAAACTATTCTGCATTCAAAGGGGAGGGACTAGGATCCCCCAAAATGTCCTATCAGTTTGACAGTCCTAAGATTAAGGCCGTGGTCACATAATTTGAGGTGCCACGCCCAGTGCAGCTGTCACGTTTCAGGCTGGGTCTGCCCCAGGCCAGCACCCAATATTGCTATTCGAGCCATTATTCGTCTTACAAGCATCGTTGATACAATACGGCATTAGTCTATACCAGCCAATTTGTTCCATTTTCCTTTTCAGGATGGTAATCTTTGCAATTCATTCATATCATTTTTAAGGAATTCTCACTATGGAGGCTAAGTATCGAAAAGGCCCCAATTTCTGAAAAGGTAACAAAATTGCCAATTTCTGACTGGGGTGTAAAACACCTTGTTGGTGTCTCTTTCGGTGTTAAATTACATGTTAATTTGTAGTTGCTTTACAATTACTATGGTTACTATGGATAAAGCTACGACTTGGTCATTAGATATCATTTAACAGTACAATACTGGAGTAGCCCAAGTAACTTCAGCTGTGGATAGACATTAACTTGAAGCAAAATTGTCTAAATTGTACCTTATGCTAACTATATTAAAAGAAAATTGTTGGCAAAGGTCTGAACACACACGATCGGAGCGAGCGAAAAAACTTTTCGCACCATGATTTCTAGAGCGTCAGAAAAGCCCTTAGGAAGGAAGGAGACGAGTATGCCCATTAACCTCTGCATAAAGCATGGTCATTGGAACTGTGGGCACAGGGAGCATGCTCCCCACTTCTTACAAATTTCTAGGTAAAATGCCCCTATGTAGCTTATAGAGTTGTTTCGTTGTGGCTGTAAGGGTTCCTCTTTGCATTTGGGTAATTTGTTTTGCTACCCAACCTTGTCCACTATAAAAATTATAGTTACCAAACCAATATTGAGCTATTAAAAATATACTACCGAACCTTTGAAAGGCAAAAAAATATATAGTGAACTTTAACGCTGCCAAAAAATCATTTACCCAGCCTATTTCTTTTCGCCCCCTACCTGAGGCAAAAACAGTGCACGGTCCCTTTAGACAAGCCTTAGATACTTAAAGTTTTAAGGTTCTCAAAAGCCAGCAATAAGCTTACAATCAAATGCAAAGCATATTTGTGTTAGAATCGTTATACTGCAGGAAAAAAATTTCAAATAAGGGAATGGTCATTAAGTATCTGCTAGGGTGGGCCGGAGGGAATATGGGTGGGCCATGAAATAAATTGAATCACTCTGGGGGGGCTACAAAATATTTTTTGCAGTTTTGGGTGGGCCAGGAAACAAATATATTGTTTTCTACTCAACAAAATTTATCAATAAATTCTCTTCAACCAAACATGATTGACAAAGTTCATACAACAATATATGATGTTCTTTAGTCATCTTCTGGTTCTGAACTGGACGATTTGCTTGCTTGTGGGCAATTTTTGAACATTTGTTCAATTGTGTTGTATCACTTTCTTGGTTTTTTTGCTTTTCTCTCCTTGTTTTGCTGTTTGGTCTTTTCCTTTTGCTCCTTAAGGTTAGACAGCATTTCTTTGGCAGACTGTAATGCATCATGCTCAAAGTGCTCATTTTCAATTAGAAAATTCAATGCATCAAAGTCATACCTTGGTATAAGCTTACTACGTTCTTGACAAAGATCTTGTCTTTTTATTTTTACAGCATCATTGTGCAAAGATTCATATTCTCTCTTACCATCTGTCAGAAGCCTTGTGGTTTCACAAACTTTGGATAGCAATCTCTTCTGCTTTCTAACAACAGCTTTGCGAGAATTTTCTTGGTATCGCTTTCGTTTTCGTTTGCTGTCTTCTCGCAAATCCGCACTCTCTGAGAGTCTTCTACTTAGCATGTTTATGTTTGTTATTATTTGTGTCTGGCACATCTCTAATCTCATCCTGAGTGACTTAAGTTGATCCAATCGTTGATCATAGAAATTCAATTCATTAGCTTTCCAAACTTTAACATCATTGACCTTGTTGAAAAGTAATGCACGTTTTTCAGTAACTCTTTGATTTATCTCAGCTTCTCTTGATAAAAATTTCTCAATAATTCCTTGGGCTAATAAGGTTCTTGCCTTGTCGCCAGTCTTAAAGTGTACAAGTTCTGACATGAATCTTTGGACATTAATGGCATTTCCATCCTTGCTCTATTTATTGAAGAGGTTATCAATGTTTTCTTCAAGTAGTCTACAGTCTTCTTTAATTTTCCATCTTGTTATGCGTTGTTAATCCAGTGCCACCTGTTTCATGGTCGAGTTGTTGGCGACTAAACCAGCTACCCCATCATGATTTTGATGAGGAGGGTGACCAGACACCCAGTGAGACGAAAAACAAGACTTTTCAAAGGGCAGAGGAGCTCAACTGAGTTCAATGGCCATCTGGATAGAGTTGGGGATCTCGATAAAATTCTTCTTGGCGTCAGGAAGGGCATCCGGTCTCAAAAACTTGCTTCAAAAATTCTATTTAACCATGGCAGCTAATCAATGTGGGCATCAGCCAGCCCGAAGGCTGATGTGGGCCGCACCTGCCTACGACAAACAGGAAGGTGCAAACCCTCGGCAGAAGTTGAGACACTCTAAGGGCCTGATTACGTGGGTGAGTTGACCCGTGTCTGGCTCGTGTCTGGCTCTGTGACCTAGCTCGACTCCCTGGTCAAATCCTTATTGACAGCTATGTCGCAATTACCTGAAGTGAGGCAACCCGGCAAGGCGGGTTAACTTGCTTTTTGAAAGTGGGTCAACCTGGTAAAACGGGTTAACCCTTCTCCTGTAATATCGCAAACGTGTCAGCTTCGGGTTCACCCAATGCATACGGATGTGTTTTGACCATTTCTATGGCTTTAATCATGAATAATATAGGTGA
>OLMO02000238.1:3421219-3448202 GCA_900291935.2 Cassiopea xamachana
GGTACTGACCTGGCCCTACTATGCTTAACTTCGGTGATCGGACGAGAACCGGTGTATTCATAGTGGTATGGTCGTAGGCGCCAAATATGCAGTGATTTTGCCTATTGATGGCAAGTAGTAATCGATTAGCTAGAATAACAAATCTGGTACCTACAAAATAAAAGTTGAACAAGAGATTGCTCAAGTAAGGTAACCTCGAAGTCTCGATCAAACTTGGTTGCCCTCTTTGAAAACTTTGAACACAGAAAAATACACGTTTCCTGCTATGTCAGAAGATCTAAGGCTCAAAATTTCCCGGTGGAGCATACCCCTGGACCCCCTAACTTAATTACTTTTCGGAACTGGCGCAACAATAACTCTTTTTTATCATGCAACATGCTTTGTCGTTTCTTTAAGTGCATTGCTTCCAGACAAAGTGCTCAAGCTAATTTTCCAGAAACCCTGCCAAGGTTCCCTTCAATCCACGTGCCCCCACACTTCTATAAAGCTTCATACGTCCCTTCTTTTTCCATTTCTGATAGCCGCGTGTCTTTGTGAGCTTGTTACCATGGAGATAGAATATATTGATCATTGGATTGAATATATTTTGACCTGCGATTGAATATATTTTGCCTTGCGATTGAATATATTTCAACATCGGATTGAATACATTTTTCAACATTGAATTGAATATATATTTCAACATTGAATTGAATACATATTAGGACTGAATTGAATATATTTTAGCAAAAGATTGAATACATTTCACTTTATTGAATATGTATTTACAAGATTGAATATTGCTACATACGGCCAGCCATACATACTGCTTCCGCCTCCACATGTAAATCCAAAGAACTTAGAACAATAACAATAGAGCACTCATTCTAGTCCTGGTACTTCAATGGTGGCTCCGCATGGAATCCACTAATGGGATCTCTAGTACCCATGCCCTCAAATTTGCTGACATAGGAACAGACAAGGAAAATGGCGGCGTTAATGACACACAATGTAGCAGAAGATATTGGTTTTTCCTTCGAAAACTGCCGGAGGTACAGATTTACATATATTTTAGAAAAATTGCACGAGCTACTTTACAAGTGATACTAGTCTCTCACTTTTTTCCACCTCTCATTATTCCTGTCTATCACTCCTTCCTGCAGTAAATTCACTTCGCTATCAATAAATGTTAGTATGAAATGTTCCCTTCATAAGAAGCCCTCCTTATTGTCCCGCAAGACAGAATACATCAACCATAAATTAGCTAACTTTGCAGCAGAAAAACCAATTGGTCCAGAGAAGTGCCCGGTATACCTAAAATTGCCTTGGATTGGTAATGTTTCATCAAAGTTTGAAATTCACATTAGTAAAGACATTGCATCTTGTTACTATGCTGTGAAGCCCCGTGTGGTTTACAACACTAGAGTTATGCTACCATCTGCTAAAAAAAAAATTGCGTTTCTACCACTCAAAAAAGTTGTGTTGTTGATGAATTTTCGTGCCGATGTGAAGCTCGGTACGTAGGATACACTACGTAGAGACTAGCAGACAAAATATAACAACATGTCCCCGCGAGCATGAGGAAGAAAAGTAATACCGTAAGAGAACAACCACCTCGTATATGTAAAAAGAAAAATTCTAAAATTAATTGTGAGTCGGCCATAGGATGACATCTTATTGCAAATCCAGAATGCGCCAGAACTTATACAGACGACAATTTTCGGATCATTGGGCAAGCAAGATCGTCTTTTCATTTAAGTGTTTTGGAATCTGTTTACATCAAGATTCAAAACCCAGTCTTGTGTAGATAAAAAGAGTTTGTTTTCTCATTGGGACTCTTTAAGTAAACTATGCTAATATGTCCTAATTGGTCACACTTGGGGCCAATTAGACGCATCCTAAGTCTTTAACTGCATCTGGGTATATATATTTCGGTTAACCTTTAGGTCACTATCCAACATTTTCATACTCTGATGAGTGTCGGACGAAAAAAGCTTTTAAGTATGTCAAAAGAATGTAGCCGCTTTTTCGTGCTGTGGTAAAAACCATAACTGAGTTTAGCTGTTCTCTGTTGTACAATGGGGTGTCTGAACATGTACAAGATATCATAGAGCACTGCCATATTCCTCATGAGGAATCATTTGAGACAAAAATCTCCACAGGGTTTGTACAGGTTTTGGAAAGTTATGGAAATTGAAAATGCAATCTTCCAAGGCCTGGAAAGTTTTGGAAAAGGAGAGTTTCAAAGTGGCCATGGAAGAATTTTGGATTTTTGGATACTTTTACCTCCAGGTCAATCCCAGCAATGTTGCCTGTTTGCATATCTTGCTGCACTGTTCTTCTGAAGGTCATTCTAGGTCGTCCTCATTTCCTCTTCCCCATTGATATCCATTCTCATGCCTGTGGTGGTATTCTCTTCTCATCCATTCTGAGAACATATCCCAGGTATTGCCATCAACATCTTCTAATTGTAAATTATACTTTAGTGTTGTGTTAAGCACTTTATATATTATCTCTTTGTTCATTGTAATATTTGTAGCATAAAAGAGAATCCACCAGGAAATCATAAAATT
Source organism: Cassiopea xamachana (assembly GCA_900291935.2). Lineage (NCBI taxonomy): Eukaryota > Metazoa > Cnidaria > Scyphozoa > Rhizostomeae > Cassiopeidae > Cassiopea > Cassiopea xamachana. The sequence goes on from OLMO02000238.1 coordinate 3,423,772, forward strand.
TAACATGTAAAATAGTATTTTTTCTCTTTATAATGATTTGTCATTCTTTTTTTGAAGTGGTATAAATATATGTGTTCCAATGATTCTTATTGCATTCTGTAAGCAACTGATGATGGATAAGGTATCCAAAACATGTTTTGCAAATTAAAAAGCCTAGTGTTATTTCTTTGAATAATCTCAAACTTTGTTTTATTGAGAAACTTTAGTTAGGTGGTTTTTTTCTATATTTATGGGGCTTCAAAATGCTTTTGAAAATTTCTTTCTTTTTTTTGGTGCTAATTACCCCACCTGTAGGTGTGGTAATTAGCATACATGAATGATTTTGCTTGTGCAATCACACTACTAGGAAAATCTTTAAGTACATACTCAAATCACATCAAGGAGCAAAGAAAAGGATTATAAGGAGCAACAAGGATAAAATTGATGAAACAAATTCAAGCAAGGAATCTATTGTAGTTTAGACAGTAAACATAAAAACAGTTCTTCATCATCAGACTAAGCACTGCTTCCGAAAGTTGAAAGTAAGTGATGATTGTTGTCAAAATTCTCGGGTGTAAAGTATGAAGATAAGCTAAAGGCCATTACCTTTCCAAAGGATGAAATTGGAATTTGAGGTCACCAGAAAACATTCAAGAACACCTTCTGCAAGTGCAATCAATTGCATGCACAATTTGATTTGTGATTTGATTTGATGATTGTGGTTAGCATTCTAATGCATAAAGTATGAAGACAGTCTAGAGGTCATTACTTTTTCAAATGATGAATTCAGAATTTCAATTCAGAATTTCAAGTCACCAGAAAATGTCAAGAACACTTATTTGTGAGTGCAATGAATGACACATGCAATTTGATTTCCCCACGTGTAGGCATATGCAATCCCATATGCTTAATGACAAGGTCTGTTAAACTATTGATTTTGCAAGTAATAGTTGGGGTAATGGAAGTCAACTTTAATAGCTTAGCTTAGTTATGGAATGTTATGATTCTCTTTAATTTAAAGCAATAGTTTCATTAATGGAAGTCAACTTTGATAGCTTATTTTAGATATGGAATGCTCTCTTCAATGTAGGCTCAGTGCGTTGAGCAACTGTTACTGTTTTGTAATTCCATGTTTTTTTCTTTTATTCAACACAGAAATGAATATCTCATGCAACAGGCATCTGCTAGTCATTTTCCAAAAGCAAAGAAAACGGGAACAACAATTGTTGGAATCATATTTAAAGATGGTATAGTTTTGGGAGCAGATACAAGGGCAACAGAGGTATGACATATTTTTTGCAATTCATTTTATATATTCAATTCTGTGGAATAATATCAATTTCCTATCTTTGGATGTCAATGCATCAAACACAGCAGATGTTTTTCCTTTATTCATCAGCTTCTGAATGCTAGTAGTTCTTAATTATGGGCACCCTACCTACTCTTCTGTTTTCATTAAGTTACCAGCACTGTACCCTACTGTAAAAGTTTGTACTTCTGTTGTCTGTTGCGATTTAGAGCTTTAGGATGCATGTAGCTCTTAGAAGTATGTATTCTTTTTTAGTTAAAATGCTTCTTTAATTGATTATGGAATTCCCTGCAGTTGATTATGAGCACATGTAATGAAGCTATTGAGCAAGTGAAGCAAGATCTGGCAGCTTCATATACCCTAGTTCACTTTTGCTCTTCTTCTAGAGCAGCAGTCGGGAACCTATGGCTTGTGAGCCACATGTTGCTCTTTTCAAAACTGTATCTGGCTCTCTGACTTGCAGACAGATCTTAGCAGACTTTCTTCACAGCATTACAAAACAGCGAACACTTCAAAAAAGGCCTTCCAAAGTTAACACTACTGTTGCCTTCAGTTGTCATGTAGCCCAATTGGCCAAGTTTGTGTCGAATTGAAAGATTTTGTGGTCCCATCCTACACCAATGCCCGATTATATGGCTCTCATAAAATGCTTCCAATTTTTAATGTAAGGCTTCCATGGCTCTCTCAGCCAAAAAGGTTCCCGACCCTTGTTCTAGAGTCTGCTAGTGGGCAGTTATAGCTAAATGGTGATGTGGCTTATGCCCATCTACACCTTCAGTTTGTCTATATGTATACCTGATAATAAATATTTGTTTTGGCAGATACCTTTAATTGGGTTTATCTGTATGAAATGCAATTTTAGTTTTTTTGGGTTAGAAAGTATGCATATTACAGTAGTTTCCTTTGATTTTAGGATACAGTTGTAGCTGACAAAAATTGTGCTAAAATCCATTACATTGCTCCAAATATTTAGTGAGTTTTTAGACTTTGTTTTTGGTCAAAGCATTGAATAGATAAGCATTCTATGAAGAGATGTATTCAGTACATATTAAATTACACTTGAAATTGTTAAAGAACTTGAGAGAACTGTATTATGTTGTTCTGTATTTTGTACAGGTATTGCTTACTATGGGTTTTTGTTAATATCAAGGCAGTTTTTGTATTGAAGACCTTAGTATTTGTGGTACATGAGTGCCAGTTTAAAGTTGTTAATTATTGAAGTGTTTCTAGACAATGGGAATAGTGCAAAAATATCCTGTTTGATTTTAACAAGATCAGAGAGTTATTAATGTTCTTTTTCACTGATGTTTCTAATTCTAAACTAGCAATTTAGAGTTTGAAACATATGAACTCAAATCTCATTCTTGTATCCTTGTTAGCTTTCAGTTATTCTCAACATCTGATAATGCATATCTTTCATCTTGTTTTAGTTTAAAAATTTTTCTTTTTATTTCAGTTGCTGTGGTGCTGGAACAGCTGCTGATACTGAATATACGACAAAATTGATATCTGCAAATATTGGATTGCATTCTCTAAACACTGGAAGACAGGTGGGAAAAGTTGTCATATATAGAAAACTATAGTTGCTAAACCTTTTCTAGATGGTGGAAGCAACTTATATAAGAGAATTGGCTCGTTTGGGCTTTCATGTAAAGAAAGTAGATTGAAACATTGTTGCAGCCTGAAAAAGCAGCAACATTCTTGTTACATACTGGGAGCTTTCTCATCCAACACTCATCAGAGTATGAAATATCAGATAGTGACCGAAAGGTTAACCAAAATATATAGCCAGATGTGGTTACATATGATAGGATGCATCTAATTGGCCCCAAGGGTGGCATCCTATTACATGTAACCACATCTGGCTATATGTTTCAGTTAACCTTTTAGTCACTATCTAATGTTACATAAAGTTTTTCAAAAGAATGTTGCTGCTTTTTCATGCTGTATGGTAAAGTTCTGTAGTGCCAACAGACTATTTCTGAAACATTGTATGAGATTTCATAATTCACTGTCACTTTCATTATTTATTTGCCAAGGCTTGGTGGTTTGTTTCTGTGAACACTATAAGAGATTAAATGATTACTGTCATTACTTGAGAGCTACTCTTGGTTTCTCATGTCTCTAAGCTATTAATTTCATGAGCAGGGATTTGGTAATGGAAGATGCATTTATTTTCAGGCTCGTGTGGTTACAGCTGCAACTATGCTCAAGCAAATGCTGTACAGGTTTGTTTAATTTTTGTTAGACTATGTTTTATGCTGTTGTATGAAAGTTTTCATACAACTCGGGCCTGCTTTCTCAAGATTTTAGTAGTTCTGATGGGGTATGATTAGTTTTTAATGAAATTCAAAAATCTCTTTTTACCATGTACATTGATAGATCAATGCTGTAGCATATTGCATAATTGATGATATTTTTTGCATACTTATTAATGATCTTTGCTAAGACTAAATACATATTCTATATGAAGGGCACAGGGTGAGAGCTTTTATCCCCCACAGTCTTGAGCTACCTGACATATAAAGACAATTCTTTGTCAATGAAAAATTGACCCATAGAACTTACCTCTATATTAAGACTTACCTCTATATTAAAACGTGAATTATTGATTGTCATTACCTATTATCATGCAAAGCATTGCAGTTTTGGTATCATTGAAATGGTGTCAGCTGTTAGTAGCAAGAAAATCTTATTCATTCACCAATAAACTTTTCAATAAAATGCTTATTGAAAAGGACCACAATGAATTCTTCATCTTGTGAACTTTAAAAGAAGGGCAGCAATGAAAAACATTATAATTCTGTTCAGTTCTCTTAATGCAATATTACCAAAATATATAGGACATACCATTTAATATAGACATACCCATGCTAAGACATAAACATGAAGACTATTCCGTTATATTTTGTGAATGTTTTGAGACAGCGTATCTCATCATCACCTAATTAATTATAAGTAAATGGGGCTTATATGGCTAAAATGGAAAAACAAGTGGGAAAAAGAAGCAAGGAAATCAAGGCACATTTGAAGGATTACTACTGTGGTTTCCAAGAAATGTTGCAAAGTGCTTATTATTTTTAATTTTATCTCTGTTAATTTCACATGGTCCACTATTTGATGCTTTAGTTGGATCTTAGCAGAAACAGTCTGTTATACAGACATTTGAATTGCAGGTACCATGGCTATGTGAGCGCTGCATTGGTGCTGGGTGGTGTTGATGTCACTGGTCCTAGCTTATATATGATTCATCCACATGGTAGCACAGCCAAATTACCTTTTGTCACTATGGGTATGTTCTTTAATAAATTATTTGTTTCAAATGCTTTGATGCATTTATCTTCTTAATTGGTTTCTCTTTTGTCACTTCTTACCAAGTTTAATTTAACCCATTCTTAATTGAGAGTTTGGGGATATCAAAATTGGGAGTTTGGGATGTCACATCCCCTCCACTTTTTGCTAAAACCATTGATATTTCTGTGCATTGTTGGTAGAAGCTGGTACTGCAATCACCAATTGTCAATAATTCTAGAAAATTTTATAGGCTGTCAGTAAATTTATTTTCCTACACCCCACTAAAAGGTCCTTTGTCATGTCATTGATCTTGTTATTGTTGGAAGATCATAGAACCAGAACAACAGCATAGAGAACCATTTTAAATAAGCATTTGATTCAACCACATCATAGTAATTGACACAGCCAAGTTCTTTAACACTAGTCATGTAAACAATTCAGACCAATTGTGGAATCCATCATCAGCAGTGTGAATACTATTGGTAGAATAAAAAGTATAGGTTGTAATGTTGATGCTGAAAGGGACCAACATACATTTGTTTTAAACTCAAAGTATTGAATACACGCAATAGTGTAGCAAAATATGACAAATTCATTCAGGATTCCAATCAGCTTTGAGCATATGCCTTTCAGAGTCCCAGCATTCTTTGTAGAAACTCTAGGGAGGAAACATTGATGGATTTATTTTGACCATATATTTGTTACATTGTTTTATGCTTTGAATATTAAATTTATAGTTTAATTTTTGTGTAATTTATACATGAAACATTATGGTGGGAACTCACTTTTCTGTTGTAAGTTCATATCAAATTTGTAGATAGTGAGCATAAAATCATATGAAATCCCTTCGAAACTTTTCTTCAAATTATGCTTGTTTTCTCTTAATTTGAGTCAACCATCCCTTTCTCTCTCTACCTATGATATTCACCATCACATGGTATAGCAACAACAACAATAAAATGATAATTATCATAAATCATGAAGGAAAAGGACAAATAATTAGCAAGGAAGTAGCCCTACTGTCCTTAGCATCACTTATAAAAGTCAGGTTTCCTGGATAGAAGTGACCCTTGCTTTTTATTCATGAGAATAAATTGCATTTTGTGAAGATACAATATTTTGTTTATTTATCTCAGGGTTGATGAAACTATGTAGATAAATATTGATTGACATAACATTGGTTGTGGCATCCTCCCACAACCAATGCAATTTCAAGTGTACAAATCACTTTTTGAGAGTGATCTTCGTTATGCTGACTTAGTCTGGGAGAGCTTATTGAGTACTAAAATATCAGCTCTTCAGAGACTGCAAAATTGTGCATTTGACATTATTGAATCATTAAACATAAAGAACTCTTTGATTTGACTAGCATTTAGCATCGGTCAAATGTTTCAATTTGACAAGTCAGTTCTGATATTTAAAGTAATTAACAAGACATGTCTTGAGAGTCTACCCAATAAATTTTCTGAAAGATCCACAATAAGCAGGTATAGTTTAAGAAACAAGACTGATCTCCAGATTCCAAAGCTAAATCTAGACTTCAGTAGAAAAAGTTGTAGCTACACTGGACTAAAAACCCGGTTTAGGAATGGGATAAACATCATTTTCTAAGCTGAAGGAAAACTTTTAAATTATTTTTCGCACAAATCCATGGAAGAGCAGTACTGGTTTTTATATCAGTTTTGTTAGCTTATGCACTATATTTAGAATGAGGATCCTTATTTGTAATCAGGAGTTTTGCATTTTTACTGAATGGATGTCATAAGTAAATAAGAAGTTTTAAAAATTGTATAGGACTTCTTTCTACATTCTCTTACGATGGACAGTATGGTTAAAATTATGATATTATGGCGTAGATAGGTACCACCCTTCATATTGATGTTATTTTCAGGAAGCACCCAATCAGTTCTCAATTCATGGATGTTATCTTTCATTCAACAGGCTCTGGATCTTTAGCAGCGATGTCTGTCTTTGAAAGTCGTTTTAAGCCAGGCATGGAGGTAAAGTGGCATTTTTTTCTTTACAGTTGTTTGTTTAATTCCATTTTTTGTAAATGTTGGCCCACCTGCAACAGAATTAGGGTATAGCTTGCAACTATTAAACCATGACCTAGTTTAATCGTCGGGAACCATTTTAGCTAAGAGAGCCATGAAAGCCACATGCTTCAAAGTTTATTCCTATAAGAGTTTATTCCTATATTGGATGAAGACAGCACCAGCAATATGTTTGGAAGGCTGTTCTGGAGTCATTCACTGTTATGCAATGCTTTGAAGAAATGTTTGCCAAGATTTATTTTCGAGCCAGATAGCTGGATGCAGTCTTGAAAAGGGCCATATCTGGCTTGTGAGCCATAGGTTCCTGACTACTGACCTAGTTCTAGGGAAAGTAGAAGTAGCAACATTTTAAGATGCCTTTGGTCAGGAAATAAAAGCAATTGATCAAAGGCAGCTCCCAACAATTATTTTTTATTGTGTGCTACTGATTTCGCTACCCTTATCACCCTAGGCTTTTTTCCCCTGTTTTTCCATTTTGCAACTGGGCATAGTAAGTGGTTTCTTGCAAGCAAGCTCACTTTATAGCAATGGTGCTCACCTATGAGAACCATCTTCCTGTCTTCGGCCACCGGCGTTTTGTCGACAGCCACGGGGCTGGCCCGAAATTCTTGCCCTCCACAGTGCCCGGTCATTGGCATCGCTTACTGTCAAGCCCCTTTTGGCCATTTTCCTGTTTGCGACTTGACTGTATAGCAATGGTATAGGATATTAATTATGAACAGTGCTAGGAAATTAGATTGATAGAACAAACATTGATGGTGCACTAATTGCATTGTGTTGTGACACTTTTTTTGTATTTATATATTTTGGGTAGGCAAATAAGTGAAGATGCAAGAAACTTTACTGTCCACTTTTATTTTGATACAAGATTGATAGGGTTTGCATATTAATTGCAAAATCAATAGGTCACAAAAGGATGCTAATTTCGTCTGCATTACTGCTGCTCTGCTTCCAAACTTATTTATATCATTATTTATATGATTCTTCACTATTAGTATTGAACAACGCATTCAGTATTGAAGAAGTTCAATTGCTATTATAGAATATTGTATTACATGACCATGCATGGTTTTATTACCAATTGTTCGCTAGAAGGTGTTATTAACTTTCTTCCATTATACATTTGTAGTTGGATGATGCCAAGGAGCTTGTAAAAGATGCTATCAGAGCTGGAATCTTCAATGACCTTGTAGGAATGAGACTTTTCCTAATCTCTTTTCCCTTACTTTGCCTAATCTTAACACAAATAGAAGTGCAGTATCATTGCCTGTTTGCCAATAACAATCGAAGTAGAGTAGGATTTCTTTAAGTTTGCTGGTAATCTGTTTGTTATTATTTATATGTATGCCCCTTCTTCATGCATCTGCAAATATTTACGTCTCTGAAAAAAGGATTTTATGCTAGACTTCTGTAAAATTATCCATGTTTTTTATTAATTAGCCAAGAGCAACACCAATATCCTACAATGTATCCTAAATAATTTTATTGAATTTTATGTGAAGAAAACAGCTGTTGGAAAAGTGGACCACTTTTGGTCATTCTTATAGGAAACTACAGACTGATGGCCAACGCCCTTGTATTGTTTTTGCACGTTAATAAATTTCATTTTATTTCTACTTAAACGTTTCATCTCAGATTTGATTGTGTTTTCCCTCTTGGAATGCTTTTAGGGCTCTGGCAGCAACGTAGATCTATGTGTTATTACAAAGGAAGGTACAAACTATCTTAGGCCTTATGATGAAGCTAACCAGAAAGGCGTTCGTCAAAAGTCCTACCGCTATAAAAGAGGAACAACAGGTTTGTATTTTTAGTATACTGTTTTATCTTGTTCTTACTGCAGCTGTAAAGATTAGGTTCTTTCTGGTGGCCGGTGATCTGTTAAAGCTCCAAGCCTAGGCCTACAGGAGAAGCGACGCAACTGTCACTATTCTTTAATGTTGACTAAATTGCTGTAACGGAAAGGACTGATTACTTTGCATTCATTACTTACTACATATGACACCAACTAAACTCTGATCAATAAATCGTACGTCAAGATCACAATACACGATGCCTCACGATCACAGTACACGTTGATAAGACAGCACATTACCCGGAAAGGGTGCTACGCACAACAGGACTCTCAAAGGTGAGCACCATTGCTATAAACGCAAGGGTGAAGCACGCAATATAACGATTAAAGTAACACGAAATACGACACAACAGAACTATAAATTCAAACTCAATGCGTTACACGACGAAGCCTCAGGTGGCGATTTGATTTTTTATCTCATTTTGACTCGTAATTTCGATTATTGTTCTTCATTGCAATCTTTGATTCATGTTACTTCAAACGTGCAGATTTTACTCCCAAAGCTTAAATTGTGTATTTTTATCAGCTTAATAAAGTTGCAACCAAAAATTCACGATGAATAGCAACAGGGCTAGCAACTTTATTTTGCTTGTTTTGAGTTAGCTTTTTTGGTTTTCTTGAGAATTTTCTGTTAGGAAGCTGCCTCGCAGAGTGATTGCAACTTCTGAAAAAATAAATTGAGTCATGAGCACTGTAGCATCTAGGCGCTCGACTGGTTCATCTCAGATGGAGTTATTACAAAGTGAAGCTTCTTCATGGGTTTTTCAACATTTCAGCTTTGCTGTTTTTTACTTTTTTTATAGATACACTTAGTTAATACGAACTCTGATATAAAAAAATAAACGATACGGCTGGGTGCAAAATCAATGTCAATGTCAATTTCTTTCCCAGTGGCCATTACATAGAAGGCACCATTTACACTAAGAGCGAATTTGGGAAATCAGTAGACAATGAGATTCTTCCTTCAGTATTCTCTTTTATAAAATCAAACAATGCTTTTAAAAGATATCTTTAATGTTTGCAATAGCTACCAGATACTCTCGAAGTGGCCCCAATGGAGGTTTATATTTTGTTCGCAATTGCGTTTTTCATAGACTAGTGATGGCTTTTTTCTATTGTAACTCTACAACGTATCGGTAAGTGTTCAAATGGCTAAAGTCGTATACCAGGGTAGGGGCTTAGCCAAAGGGGTTTGTAGTAAATCTCTTGCTTCAGGGTGGGGTTAGTTCAAGGAGAGGGCTTATTGGCGGTAGACAAATTGAAAGAATTGCAGTAATTGAAGTTTTCTCCCCATCACTACCTTATTCTTTCTTTTTTATCACTAGCTGTCAAATCATCAAACATCACACCATTTAAGGTCGATGTGACAAGTACAACAGTTACTCAAACAGGGGATGCCATGGAAACTTCTTAGAGAGACTAAACCCTAGCAAACATTTCGTCATTCAAATGTTTAGATACTTGTTATGTGCATATATACTTTAGCATCGTGTTGTGCAACGTGTTAAATACTATGTGGATGACATGATTATATTGAATTTTTGAAGTTAATTTCTTTTTATACTTTCGTAGTTTTTCTTCATGTATTTTACGTGGTCTCAAATTTCATGCTCCATCCCTTACCTGGTTTACTAACTGAATCGTCTAGCATAAATTATAATATATTATCATATGATCTAATCATATGATAGTAAATTATAATTTATGCTACTAGAGTATAGAGCGCCTGTATGTTAGATTTTAGGAAAGTCAGAGAGAGTAGTGAAATATTACATTAACCCATTCAAATTTAACTTAGGGCATTTTTGTTAGGATTTCAAGCAACATTGTTGTGCATTAAAATTGGAAAACCCTTTTCCATGCTCCATCTGTCTTTTTATGGACTCCCCTTTTTGTCATCGCAATGGCTGCATCGCCAGATGATGGTAAATTCCATGAAGTTGTTGGCTGACTTGGAAGATTTTCAACACTACTAGCCCCTTTGGCCTTTCGAACATGTGACTGATCACGAATATTCAGCCATTCATTGTCCTCTACTTGACTAAACTCTGTGAATGGATGTGGTGATCGCCAGTACCCTTTTCCCATTATATCTATACCGTATAGATGCCTCTTCGTGGTGTCGATACCGACAAGTACTGCAATTCTTGGTAAGCTAACCCACACGTTGTTATTCTTTTGCACATAGCAGCTAGACAGGTGAGCCGACTCTCTATTCTTCCTACTTTTGCACACCACAACGTCATTGTTTACTTCATCGTATGCGACGCTATATGCAAGCAGTTGCAAACGGCCAGTAGTTAAATCTGTTTCCTTTTTGTTTATCTTGCATTTATAGTCAATGCTTTTCTCCAATGTTTTGTTCCATTTTCCGTTGAATTTTGGAGAGTTCGTACGATATTTGAATTCAATCAGTATTTGTCCTGCACATTTTTCAGCCTTTAGGAAATGCTGAGGTGTAGTGAACTGAAAGTTAGCTTGCACAAGCTGCTTGTTGAGTGGCCCAAATTCTTCATTCTCAAGACGGATGAAGCCACTTTTGGAGGTATTGTGAGATGGAGGTAAACTGCCATTTGCTAAATTCACTACTTGCATGGAAAGGAGGCTGAAAAACTGTGCATCGTAGTAGATATATGTGCTCAATTGAAAAGCATTTGTAGAACTTCTGTCCTTTTCACCGATCCATGGTGTAGTTGATACGTTCAGGAGAAGCTGGTCTCCATTTTGGAGGATCTGTTCATTGCCTTTTCTAACTTCGAATGTTATGATAGCGTCGTCTGGCGATCGTCGCTTTAGTGTAATTGGGGAGGAGAGTACGATAATACCATTGGATGATTCGTATGTGTACGTGTACCAAACAGGTCCAGATTGCACTTGCGAATCGATGACCTGCATTTTAGAATGAGGGAATAATATTATTAGTATAGAAGTAAACTGAAGGCCACACTGAATTACTATTGGCAGTCAGCAAAATATGGAGATGTTAGCTAAAGGCTGGTCTCCACTTAAACAAATGCACCGATTCGATCGAGTTGGCCTGAGGTTGGTGCATGCGTAGTAGATTCAGATGTGGATTCCCCTTCGGCTACCCGCGACCAAATCGACTACAATTTTTTCTTATAAGAAAAGAGTTTATAAGAAAATGAGGCTCAAATCGTCGAAATCTTAAGAAAATCGTAAGACAATCACGAGGCTCAATTTCCAAAATCAAGTGTTTTTATAGGCCAAAAATCGGCATTTTGTTATTGCATTCAAAATATTAAAGATAGAATTCAAATTCAAGTATACAATATCAATAACGAAAGTGTAAGTCATTTCAGCCAGTTTTTTTCAGTAAAAGCTAAGAAGAATTTAAGAAAATCTCAGGCTCAACTTCGGGAAAAGTTAAGAAAATAGAGGCTAAGGCAAAATAATGGTTTTCTTTTAAAAAAAACGTGTAATTGAATAGCTCAAATGGTTTGAGCTTTTCCATCAGTCGATAATCATCTAAGCATGCATCAACCTCAAGGTTCAGATGCGGGTTCCCCCTGGGTTACCCTCGACCGAATCGGCTAATTGGGACTTTCAAATGGTGTGAAGCTTTCTATCGGTCGATAATTCCTTCTACGCATGCACCAACCTCCGGCCTCCTCGGCCCAATCAGTGTATTCGTTTAAGTGAAAACCGGCCTTAAAAGCCCGAAGTTGGTACGGAAAGCTAAATAGACAAACAATAATACATAGCATCGAAAATTTGCTCCATACGAACATTTGAATAAGTTACACTGCTTTTATGACATTGCTTTATATTGCTCGTCCCGTTCTCAAATTCAATGTCAATTCTCATTATCAAATTGTGCTTTATTGTGGCCAGCTAAAAAGGAACACATGTTAGATTTTTGGCCCCATACTTAGGGTAGTTCCAGCTTGTTTGATAATAATAGCGAAAATGGCTGCAAATGGCATTAATTCTTGATGCTTAGGAGGAGATCAAGGGGCATGTTTGTTGTTGTTTACTTTATTTTGAGTAGGCTCTTGCACCCAGCTTCTTCAGCTAATTTAGGCCTACTATGCTTGCCGCATCCAGGCATGGGACCACTAGTTTAACGTCCCTTCCGAAGGACGGTAAAGTGAGCTTTTTCGTCGTTTATCTGGAAGGTCGCCCATCCAGTTTCTGACCCTACACAGCCATGCTTAAATTCAGCAGAGCTAATGGAACTGGCTGGGCTGCTTGGCTACTCGACCCCACTAACCGAGTTTGGCTGCAAATAAAGCGAGGCCCTCATATGGGTTTGGTTCAGTAGTCAAATTTTCCTTTTTCCTTAAAAGATGCCCTGAAGCACATGTTTACTTTTAAAGGTTTTGCTAAATCATTTTCAGTGGAAATGCAGAGGATGAGGCATATCAAAAGTATGATTTCGTACCCAGAATCCCAACCGAACTATGAAGTGATAGTGGTTGGTTTGAAGGGAAAAATATTCTAGTTTGAGCTGACTGTTCATCGAAAGCTTATTTTCGGCAATTTTCGTGATCCTTGCGTGGTCTCTTCGCTTTAATCCGTTGCTGCTTATTGATGTTTCGTTTGCGGAGTAGAAATGGAATTGGTCGATGTAATCAGCTAGACTTGAGTTACTCGCGGCTGTTGATACTTGTATGGTAACATTTTGCTTGTTGCTGGCAGCGCCATGAAACGAAAATTCACCAACAGCTTGATCTGTGATTTGCAAACTTCTCGTAGTAAACAAATCGTCGTCAACTGTAGTCTGCCTCAAATCGCAGCCGAGAAGCTCCATTCTGAGGCAGTGTGTATCTAGGTCGGTGTATCTAGCTAGAGGAATGATACGTAGGAACCTCAGTTGAATCCTTGCAAGCCAATTAACAACGAGACTTTCGTAGACGTTGATGTTTCCAACTAGCTCTTTTCTTGTGCTTCCATACCCTTGGTATTCCTTCCAGGTCGTCCCATCTTCGCTGTATGTCATATAGAAACGTTGGATGGGATGTAAGTAGTTTCTGTTATCTGAATATGTTTGAGTAGCAACACCTGATATTGTTTTTATACTTCCCAGGTCCACTTGAATGTAGTCTGAACTCATGGTTGCTCCTCCACACCAAGACTTTGAGTTGTGTAGTCTGGCATTTTGTGGACCAAACGCTACGGTGTTTTGACTGTAAACATAATTTGAAGTAATTTTATCGTCAGGAATTTTCCTTGTTCTCATGCCCATTTCTTCAGAACAGTCATCTGTGCTTTTACGATCACGATATAGATATAGTTTCTTATGAATTTGAGAAGAACCCCAACCACCTACTTTGTTGACCGTCTTTTCCCAAAAATATCTATTGTCTCCAGTACATAAGATAGCAGCCATTGATAGTCTGTCTTTTGGTGGGCTTGTAGTCGCAAATGTGGCTGAAACACCTACTTTTTGCAATGCTAAAGTCAGGTCAGTGCTCATTGCAACTGCAACTCGCGCAGCCATTAGGAGGAGCTTTGCTGAAGGCAATGAATTGAGGAACGTTGCCATCTCGCTTCTTGTTGATGAAATGCCGTATATGTCATAGCTAATTCTTGTTTCTAGCATGCTGCTCCTAATGTCAAATACGGCAATGTTTATGCCACGTGTGTTGAAGCTGTATTGATATCCATTGACGGTTATATGGCCTTTTGGATCCGCAGAATCGTCTTGTGACTCGGAAAGTACTGTTATGTCCAGGATATCTAAAAAAGCACAAATTTTGTGTTCAAAAGAGTTAAGGAAGACAAAATTGATATAATAATACATTAAAAATTTTTCCATTCTTTAGGGTGCCAAATGGAAAGTGGAACGCTTGTTTGTTTTGCACAAAAATACGGAAAGGGGATGATTTTCTCAGTGTGTGCTTGAACCAATGGAATTTGGTCTGTCCTTCTTCAACTAAAATTCATTATTTATAAGAGGGCATGGCTGTATCGTTATGCAAGGCGTAGCCAAAAAATTTTGATTTATGCTCCCATTTTTATAGCCCTGCCCACGCCTCTGGGGTTCTTCCAACTCCTAAAAATTATCGAAACGCTGGTACGTGTTGAGTTTTCTTTTCTCGACCAAAGTGAGGGGGTGTTGTTAATAAATTGATTCCACAACATAGCAGGATGCAGTGAAAAAGAGACAAAAATCTCGCTTTTTTTATACACCGCTTGCATTCGCCATTTCCACAACCACGTTTGTTTTTTCTCATTGCATCATGGGATTGTTGCAACACTGCACAGTAGTTCCCGTACAGGTGCATCACTTGTAAAGAACTTCACGGGACTTCTGTTGTTTTTCCAAGCTTTTGAGATCCACCTTCTTCAAGTTAACCACTAATGTTCTACATAGCTTTCTAGGTTTAATTGGGGATTGTCATTAGCTTCTCCTTTTAGCGCTCGCATGGCCTGTTAGACATTTGTTCTTTACTCCAGTGAGAAGTTCTCGCGGAGTGAGTGGCCAAGCGGTCTAGCCAGTTCCATTAGCTTGATTGAAGTTAAGCTTGGCTGTGTGCATTCAGAAACTTGATTGGGGACCTTCCAGATGAACGACCAAAACAGCTCACTCCGCCGTCCTTCGGAAGGGATGTTAAACTAGGGGTCCCATGCCTGGATGCGGCATCAGGGCCGGCAAAATGTTTTTGAAAGTGGGGGGGCCAAAGTCGTGAAAATGTTTTTGCCCCTGAAGGGTCTAGCAGCGTGCCGTAGGCACGCATGCAATGATGGAGTCATTGCTTATAACAGCTGGGGGTTTGGGGGGCACTGTAAGCTCCCCCAGCGGGTCCAGGGCAGAGCCCTGGCAGGGGTCCAGGGGACGGAGCCCCCGGAAGCTCTTGGGATTATACCATCTACGAGGCCTTAAAATGGCTTAGGATCTTGCATATCCTATGCAAACCTTGTAGAAATCAAGACCGTGAAAAACTCTAAATTCGCCCCTTTTGGTTGGGGCGTAGTGGCGAGAATTTTTTTGAAAAAGACTGCCCAGATGAATAAAAAGCACTCCAAATTTAGCAATTACTTTTCAAAATTTGTTAAATATCAAAGCTCCTCAACACTTGCAAGAAATCCACTGAATAAACTGCAAAAATATCTTTCCTGAAGAATCAAAACAAAAAAAATCGTAAAACAATGATCCTCTAAAAACAAGAATACATAAACATTTACAAGTTCGCCTTAAAAGTTAGTAGATCTTCAAACGAATTTCCCGACATAATCTCGTCTTCCTTCTCTTGCTGAAACGAATTCAATGCCGATGTCTTTTAGATTTAGCATGTCCGTTAAATCTTTATGGATATGTAAAACGGCCAAAGAGTTGAAACGTTTACTTTTCATAGTTGCGCGTAACCAAGTTTTCAAACGACGAGCGGTTGAAAATGACCTCTCTGGGGTACAGGGTGTTGAAGGGTTTACTAAGAGAAGCTTTATTGCGTGAATGATATCAGGCATTAATCCTCTTTCTCCTTCAGAGCAATCCTTTAGTAAAGGATTACAGGTACAGTTGCTCGTCGCTCTTTCGTCTTAGGCCCATCAGCAATCGACAACTTAGGTTTTTCTTGTCGTATGGAAGCCAAATAAGGGAGGGATTTAGAAAAAATATTCAAAGTTGTCCTCGCCTCCCCAAGACAAATATTTTCTCTTTTTTGCCTTTACAAGACTGTCAAATGCGTTTGCCATGATTATCTTCATGAAAAAAATTTTGCTCCAAACAAAGTGGGGGGGCCATGGCCTCCCCGGCCCCCTCGGTATTGCCGGCAATGGGCATGCATAGTAGACCTAAATTAGCTGAAAAAGCTAGGTATAAAAGCCTACTCAAAATAAGTAAGCAACAACCACAACAAATCTCCACGTATTCTGCTACCCCCAGTTTCTAGGGTTGCTATTTTTCATTTGTGAGAGTGTCCCTAACTGCATATACCCCCATTTGCTAAATGCTCGTCACATCCATGTCTCCACTAACAGCAATATGGTCTTCCATGCAATGTCTAGCAAATTATTTGCTCCGATATGAGGTACTTGCAATAGTGAATGAGAGAAACAATACATACGCATGATGCTATTCCACAAACCATTCGTATGCTTCCCACCTTCTGTTATGCGTATTTATGGGTATTCATTGCTTCCTTGCAGTCTTTTATTACTTGTTTTTATGATATGAATTGTAACTTACTATTCTTGTCAAGGATTCATGCTATTTGAAACAAAAGCATTAAAATTTCACAAATCATTGAGAAGGGGTTTCTATGGCGATTGCAGGTAAACTGGTACCAGTGATTCTGGGAGCTTGAAGCAACCCCAAAGGATGCAAGAAAGCCAGCTGTGATTTGTAGCAGAATGTAGTGAGCTAATGTCGTAATCAATTTAATTGGGAGTAGGCCTAGGGTTTGTTGAACATGCAGATACTCCATTATGAACTTTAAGCTTTGAGGTCCTGATAACGGCCAACCTTATAAGCGCTCCGCATCTCTGCCCATTAATGCAATAGGAAAANATCCGATCGATTTGTTTCCCATTTTACTCAGAGTTTCAGTGCGCATCTGCTTGACTTTGTGCATGAAAAATACGACTAAATTCAGGGTATCTTTTAAGAACTTTAGACCGGTGGGTCACAAGCTATTACAAGGCCAATACTTATACAGAACTTAATTTTTGAAAACGCCACAATAAACGAGACAGTACATTTGTGATGTTCTGTTCTCCTTACATACAAACAGCCAAGTCAAGAAGGCCCTTTGATACTTAGTAGTGGGACATACAATAGGACCGGTCCATACGCAAGAAGATGCCCTGACTAAATTGTTGTAGAGGCCTTGTACTCTTGATACAACCTATGAAGCATTATTATGCAGAGAGACGTATAATTATGAAAAATTATGTGTAATTATTTCAATTAATGTTTACTGTAGGGTATGTGTTACTTTTATAGAAACATATATTATAGTTATGTAGCTATTGATAAATAGCTCTTATTGCGCACCACAGAAAGTAAAATCACATACCACGATCGTCGTAGAGCTTCCATTTGCATCGATCTTCAGTTGGACAATGTTCCAATGACAGACTAGTTCCCTCTGACGGCTGTGAGCTACCTCCAGTGGGGTGTACACATTTATTCTCTCCTGGGACATAAAGAAGCTCGTTTGGAAATAATTTGAATTCAGATTTTGTTGATGAACAATCCGTTGTCAATGATAGCTTTCCATCAGCATTTGCCATTACGCACTTTTCAGTTTTCAAATGTCTTAGGTTGTTTGAGCTTGAGTACCAAAACCGGTCACATACGTACGTATTTTTTAATTCAAAGAGGTTGTTGTCTGTATTGTGTACCCAACAGAAGCCACTTGTGAAATGGCGTATCACATAATTTGCAACTGGAACAAAATAGAACTTATTTGCTGATGAGCTACACTTATCGCTGAAACTCAGAGTTTCATTCTCGGCAGCATCAGTTTTTCCACTTTGTGGCCGTAGGCAGAAACTTGTAAGTACATGGTGCACATAATGAGACAAGCGGCTATATTGAAATAAACTGCCAGTCCCAGAGCACTCATCAGATAAACTGATAACGCTTCCTGCAGACGCAGATACTGGCAAAACACATTTGTTTGTTTGAACGTGAAACAGCCTTGTACCGGATTGCCACCTGAATTTTTGAGTGCATATCTTGTGAAAAACCAAACCTTTAGCAGGGTCAAATGCAAGACACTTTCCTTGATGGTGACGTATGTAGAATGTGCCATCTGTACCATCTACACTGCTGGCCAAGACGGGAAGTATGAAGAAAACGAAGATCTTCTTTTCTAGACTCATTTTACCTACCGCATTCACTAAGGCAACTAGATCAGAGTATGCATAGATAACGAAGTATGGTGTATTCATGAATTTACAATCTTATCAATAATTCATGCAAATAGGGTGGTAAGTGCTTAGAAGCAGCGACGTATTTTTGGGGATGTGGGGGCATCATGCCCCCTCCAATATACTTGAAATTGCAAGAAAATTGGTCAAAGGTTGGCCATGCTGTAGTACCCTTTGCTATAGTGCTTTTCAGTAACCTTTTTTAGTAACAGTAGTTGGTCAAATGGTCAAAACACCCCTCACCCCAATGGAAAGTGTCTCGGTGCATCCCCGCTTAGAAGTTCTAAGTAAGAGCACTAGTCTACTGTACCCAAGGTCTATAGTTTGAGGAACACTAAAGCCTTGGCTGAATGCTCGCTCACTTTCCACCCATCAGTGAATGGGCTGGTACTAGGGCTGTCCAACAAAGACCGATTATTCGATATTCGGTTATTAGTTTTAGTATTCGGTCAGCGGATTCTCTGACCGATTATTTGGGAAGAGTCAAAATAATTGATTAATCGGGAGGAGTCAAATTCTTCGATTATTCGGGCGTAGTCAAATTCTTCGATTATTTGATTAGCTTTTACATTTTGTAGCGTAACTTAGAGGAGGAGAGTAAAATTTCTTGTTGGTTTGTGACATTTTGTGCCGTTGTTGGAGAAGGAATAAGTCAAAATTAATTACAATTCGTTACAAACCAACAGCCGAATCCTAATTTTGTGCCAGCCTGCTTTCTCTACTCCTGCTTTCAATACAATTTGTTATTGTGATGATGTAATTACACCCTTTTTTATGTAGGAAACTTGGATCGGCACTTAGTACTAAAAGGTTCTTAATTTGACGTAAATTGTTTAGCGTTTTACTGCTTAGAGTTTCTTAATTAGCTACTTTTTCGAGACTGAAACTGAGACCGAGACGTTACTAAAAATGTCTAAGCAAATAAAAATAGCAATTTACAGTTCTTTTAAAAAGGAATCGTAAATATTCACGAGTGGAAGCTAGTCACTGTACTCCTTTTAAGGCAAATTTATTTTGCGCAGTTTCTTAATGCTTCTTGAGCAAAGTACTAACATTTCTTAGGTTTTGACCGGTCCAGGTCTAGATCATCGTTTCTTATAAAAACGTGCTTTTGCCTCTGCGATGCAATGGCAAACAGGGACACAATGCTCAACCTGTGCATAAACATCAATAGATTAAAGAGAGAGCAAGAAAATTTTCGCGACCATTGAAAACCAAAAGGAAATGACTGAATGTCAGAGATCCATATCGCTAAGGTATGAAACTGAATGTTCTGAGCTTCTCAATCTCTCTTTTGCCTATCTTGAAATATATGCTGCATTACTTTCTTTGTCATTTCACACTACAGTAAGCAGTGATACTAAAATGTTTAGGCCACGTCTTCAAAAAAATTTTATAGCTATGATTTTCCAGGAAACCGATAAAGTGATGTTGGAGATGCTCAAAAGAAGATTGTAGAATGGGATTTATACTTCAATTGCGACTGTTATTGTGGAAGAATTACACTTTGAAGAAAAGATCTCCGGTATGAAGTATTTCTTTTTTTGTAAATAACAATGCGTGCTGTAAGATAAATAAGTCGCCTGTTGATGCCAAGCCATTTATGGATATAGCGTTCTTACAGCAGACCTAAATATAACTCGTCTTTCACTCAGCCACCTTTTTTCTGTCCTGTGTGTTCTGTAAATGCGGGTATCGTGTGTCAAAACAGCTGTCTGAATTTTATACGCTCGGCATGAACTGTTTACTCTTTTTGATGGCCTAGAAAGCTGCAGAACCAGAACACTCATCTTGAAGCTTCCATCGCACATTGAGGTGTACAGAGACAACATTCCTTCAGCTGTTTCTCTCTCAGCAGCATTTGCACGAGTAAAATAATAGACCATCCCATAACTGGCTGTTGAATAAGTTGTAGAAAAAGATTTTACTGTCTTTTGTACTGCATCATAGATTTTACTGTCTTGTGTAACAATTCATGGAGACCCCCTATACATTTGGGAATAAGGGTGGCGTTGCAGAGCTGAAAACCACGTGTAAATGAAACAGGGAGTAGCAACTTATTGATTGTAAACACTCTAATGTTCACGTCCTTATACAGTACACACGTGTCACAATTGTGTTCTTGCACATAAGAAATAGCATCAATTGTTTTAGAAACAAAAGAATGCAAATTTCTGGTGATAATAACACTCCTCACATTAACTGATGGGTTATTTAGGTGTTTTCCCACAGAAAGGGCCAATTCAAACCTTGAGGGTTTGTAACTCCTTTACAATCTCTTTAATGGCCACAAGGGTCTCACTAATTTCAAGCATGTTGAAAGGGAACTTAAAGGAGGGGGGAGCTTGGGGGAGCTTGATAGGCTTTGTCAAAGCACAAGAGACTTGCAGGTCTTGCTTGTATACAGGTATCAGTAGGATAGCTGAAATTTGAAAATCTATTGACATGTAGTTGAGCAAATAGCACTATGAAAGCTGGTGGAATTTACTGAATCAAGTGGTGAAATGTTTAAGGATTGACAACTAGCATTGTGAATAGGTAGTGTTTTCAAGGTATTTCAGAATGTGATATCAGGGGCCATGCTAGGAATTTTCCAATGGGGGTTGACTCTTCCAATGAGAAGGCTTAAATAAAATTTTCAGGGTACTGTAGATGCCAAAAATATAAAAAAAATTGTTTTTTCACCTTCCAATTGGGGGCTAGCATGTTCCAATAGGGGCTATAGTCTCCCTGGGGCCACCACTGTATTATATCCTATAAATGAAGCATTACATCTAAGTTCCCTTTATTTGAAGTGAATAAGTCAAATATAACCTTTGTTCACAGATGTAGGGGGCAATGGGTGTGGGATTATAGGCCCCTTCTTCAATATTGTTATGCAGAGTCTCCACTTACATAATCACCCTTTTTTGTCTGAAAGAGTGTTTATGAAAGCATTTACTTCCCACCTTTGCAATGATACCTACACTGTATCAGGATTGAGCAACCTCATTGATTATTAGTGTTGCTCTTCAGACCCACTGCTTGTCCTTGATTAATATACCTAATAGCTGCAGGGTAACAGCAATATCATTGTACTTTAAGATATGGCCTTGCAATTTTCCATATCAAAAGAGTTCATATATCTTACTTCAGGGTTGTTTGTTTTGATATAAGCAGCTGGATTGAAAGCCCATGAGCTAAAGCATTTGTGCTGTATCTTTCCAGAATTTTTTCATTCATATGTTATTACTTAGTCATAAGTATTTTTCTTTTAGTTTCTGGTATTGTTTGAAATACTTATTCCATTGGTTCTTTTCTTAATTTTGATGGGAATTCGTCTACACAAACCACCACAAAGTAACAATGAAAGTAAGTTTTTGGTAATTATGTTATCATGATAGTGTTTTTGTGAAAAGCAAGTATAAATTTGTTGTAATGCCCATAAGCATGACTTAGAAGAAATATATCTCAAACATAAAGCAGAGTCCTTAGCAACTATCTGTATACCAAATCTGATGTGCTTAACATATGGCAAAGGAAAAATACTAGAAAATTGTAAGGGATGAAGTTATAATGATGAGAAATTCGAGAAAAGAATAGAAACATGTTTTACAGCTGTAGAAGGCTGTTCGCTATATGAGGAATTTTTGTTGCACTTCTTTCAACATCAGTTCATTTTGCTTAGAAACATCAGGCCAACTTGTAATGTTGGTCAGAAGATCTAGCATTTTTGGCGTTTGTTGTTGTCTCTGTTGTATGAAATATTTATGATGCGCGTTACCAACTTCCATGGTCGTTAAGTAATGTATCTTATCCTCTTGAGATTTGAAGTAGTGTGCAATTGTATTTTCGTGCTCCATGTGCCCCCACTTTTCACAATTTTGTGTATACTGTCATTAGATTAGTACGTACGCACCCAAATGGCAAAAATTTAACCCACCTCTCCCCATCGTACGCATGGTGTACGCTTACTACGACCTCCTTCATTTGCGTACGTACACTTAGTCACCTGACCCCTCTCCATTTCTAACTGGGATGTTTTTAAGCATCAAATCAGTAATTCCATTAAGAAAAAGAGGGTAATACATTAAAGAGACAGAAGACTAATCACAGCAAATGCTTTATGAAACAGTAATGAAAGTCATAATGTAAGAAAACAAAGTATGATAAAGTACCTTGCATTTATACATGTAACAAAACACGAGCAAAAAGGGACTTATTTGCGTACGTACTTAGATGTGTCAACCCCACCTTGTGCGCATGGTGTACGTTTTTGCTTGACCCCCCACCCCCTTGCATACGTACTAAATGAATGACCCCTAAATAGTTGCCCTTTTTTGGCATGTGATATTGCCCCTGAATGCACGTGCATCCACTTTTTAAATGCTTCCTACAGCCCTGATAATGACTTTGAGTTTGGTCCCAGGCTCTGTGAAGGCCTATCACTAATATTCTGTGGTATCACGTTAGAAGAAGAAAAAGCTGATGCCACTGAAGCAAAAATGTTAGCGGTCTAGCCGGAAAATGTTTAGATCGTCTTTTCATTGTTGTTTTTATCTATCGTTTTCTAGGCCATTTCATGGCGAAGCCCATGCCTAGTGCTGGTATAATTCCTTTACTTCAGTCATTTTGTCCAAATACAAACAACCATGTTAATAAACATGGTTTTATTGACTTCCCTTCTGCAAGGTATGTGTTCAAGATAGTACAATTATTAGCCGTTCGTAAGTGCAATAAATGCTCGTTTTTGCTGAAATTATGGTGTAATTAATTGGAGATCTTTGCATCGATCTGGCTAAGACTCAGCGGCGTAACAGACATAGGTTATGGTTAGGAGAACTCCTAAAGACCCCAAACTTTTGAGATTTCAAGGAGCCCATCAGAGGTTTTCGAGAGACATATCTTTTGCATTCATTGGCGGTTTTTCAAAAATTTTCAGGGGCAAAGGGGCATAATTTAATGATCATTTTAGAAGAAGCACGTGTATTTGACAAATCCTTGGGAATAGTTGTCGAATCCATGTGTTTTTCTTAAGAAAAAATGCACAAGAAATTCGAGGCTCTAGCCAAAAATTGATTTTTTAATTGAAAATGGTATATTTAGCCTTTGGTCCACTACTATTGCCGAGAATTTGCCGACTCGATGGCACCTAGGAGCACTTTGCCCTCCCCTTGCCCCCTTAATATCGGCTATTGCTTGCATTATTTGATTCGAAAACCAAGATTTTTCCTCCGTCTTATTAAGCTCCTAAGAGCCCAGAGTGCATCTGTTACGCCACTGCTAAGACTATATTTTGGCCGATTTTGGCATATAATGCTGGGTTCATAGTGTAGATTTTCGTCTATAGATTCGGAAAGTCATCGACAAAACGAACAATGTCGGCAAGTGCATACAAAGACGTCACGTTCGAAGAAGGACGATGATTCAATTGTCGATGAAGCAGAACATGTTCTACTTCTCGCAGACTTTTGTCGCTAGATTGATCGTACTTCATTTTCGTTGATCTGTTTCCTTATTTCTCAATATCTAAGCGCAGATTTATGTTTCAAGCATCTCTTTTTCTATGTTCAATTCATCAGGTACAGCGCGCAAATAGTTTTCTAAAACTTGTTTCAGTAGACAAGTGTCTATCCGACTTCTTCCTTTTTTTCGATGACTTTTTGAATCTATAGACAAAAATCTATGGTGTGAATCTAGCATAAGTTGTGGTTTTAGTTTATTGTTGTAAGTCAAAATATGCATGACTGACCTGTTGAATTGGGTCTGAAGCTAATCGTTAGCTAATTTAAATGGAATTTTAATTCCGTTTACAATTAGGTTTTGAATCCATTAATTAGTTTGTGGGTTAGTTTGCTAGTACATATTGGGAACGTGGGCTTACATTATAAATCCAAAATTATATCTATGGTTACAGGTGGAGTTCTTTTCTTCAATGAGTTTTAAATAATAAAGACAAACTGCAGATAGTTGATAAACAAACCCTTTTCCGTTATTTCTTCCTCTCAAGATAACCTTGATGCGTTATATTATGAATAATGTTCGTATTCCACTTAGAGTAGAAGAAGACCTGCATAACGATTAGCCGGCCCATAATTACAACACTGCTTTAACAAGCAGATTA
>OLMO02000238.1:3448302-3469610 GCA_900291935.2 Cassiopea xamachana
ATATATTTATGTGTGTATGTATGTATGCATGTCTTCAAACATATTCCTGAGTCCATATTTACCGACGTATGATTGGGAAGATTATAGTGGATTATATTGGTAAGATTATATTGGCTGCTGGCTTGTGGTGACTCATGCCGATCAGTATTCGTGTCGAGCCCGTTGAGTTTTCAACTCTATAGACTCCCATTGCTGTTCTTCACCAACTCTGCCACACATCCCAAATTATCAGTAGAATCAAATCGACAATTGTTGGTTCTGTATTTTAACTATGCTTATGTTGCATTCTTAAAAGTCAAATTATCGATATTTCTCTCTTAGGCCAAGAATCAACAGGCTGCTTTCACACCTTGCTGAAATATATAATAGTAAAGAGATGGAAAGTATAAAAGGAATAAGACAGTTAGGGGAAGATATAAACGACCTTGTGAATAAAAACAACATTGAAGAAGATTCGCTGAGGCGTTTCAAGGGTATGAAATACCTTTCTGCATTGAATGATATTAGATTGAATGGAATTTTAACTACCACCAATATTCCTTGCCATACTAGTCAAAAATTGTTTTTAATTGCCTATGTTTGATATGTCCTTGGCGTGTTTGGACATGCATTCTTGCACCAGTACTTAGCTATAATCGTGTGAAATTTCAGTTAATTCTTCTTTTCATGTTCTCATCATTGAGCATTCAGGATACTTCGGAAGTTATTATCCAAAATATCAAAAGTATTATGTGTTACCTTAGTTCTGGAAACACGATTCCCTACCTACGTTTCGTCTCTGGCTTTGATGTGTTAGTCTACATATAATTTCATTGTCCAGTTTTTTGTGTTTTCTGTTCCAGATATCAGCCTTAGTAGTGTCTTAAAAAATCAAGAAGAATTCAAGAAATTTCTGATTAACAATTCTTCAATATCAGAAGATTTGGCAAATATCATTTTACAGTCGAAGCTAAGTGGAGAAGAGGTATATTAGTTTTTGTCAGTTAAAGCCCACTGTTGAACCTAGGTAGTGTCGTGGATTTAATTATGCAAAATTTTGTAGTAGTCAATAGTACTTGCAGACGTATCTGCTTAGTATGTTAAGGAAACGGAATTTTAACTACCTCATTGCAAAGAGAATTGAAGCTCTTGTACCTTCACTTTTTCATTATCATATAGTTTTCCTTTTTTCTGTTTCAGTTGTCATCTTTTTTGTTGGAAAGAAGGTACAGCGAGCTTTTCAAGCCGTTCAGTGGGAGAGAGCTGAGTGAGCGAATGCAGAAGTTAAGGAATGCAGTTTTGTTACAGTATATGTTTGATCGGTCATCAATTCTAGATGGGCCTACATGGATGAAAATTCTTAGATCAACAGTTGTGACTAAGGAAGAGCTGAATGATAAAACCATCCGAAAACTACTAATGGTAAGTGTCCTGAACAATTATATATATATATATATATATATATATATATATATATATATATATATATATATATATATATATATATATATATATATATATATATATATATATATATATATATATATATATATATATATATATATGTAAATAGGTGTATATATATCTATATTTATAAATAAATATATATATATATATCTATATTTATATATAAATATATAGATATATATATATATATATATTTATGTATATATATATATATCTATATTTATATATAGGGATATATTCAATGTGCAGCCTTTTTAGGAGGAAGAAAGATTTCAGAAATTTTGATTGTTATGTGCAGTATAGGTGGTAAATCTGATCTTAAAGATCCACCGAATTGAGCAGAGCAAGTCTGATTTTGGGTAGGATGAATTATCAGGTCTTGGCATTTTGAAGCATGGGTTTGAATGCTTTAGGTTTGTAGAACCTGCAACTTGCAAATCGCAAAGCACTTGGTTTTTCAAAATTGCTGCCATGAAAGTTCTAAGTTCTAGATAATTATTTAAGGCTGTTAGGGCAGAAGTTGCTACGTTTTACCATTCATTTTAATATATTTAGAGTCCTTTATAGCTGCGTTTTAATTCTTTATGCTCATTTGTGCTACGTTTCAGACGAACTTCTTCAGCTCAGAGAGTTTGCACAAGTTTTTTTGTGGACCAGAATTCGGCAAGATGATTATTTATAGAAATGCTTCCGCAAACCAGAAGGTACCTTATCCAATATTAAGCAGCACCACTTTGTCTTTTTTTGCTTCAATGGAAACTCTACCATTGCCTTTTGCTATATGATCTTCGCGACGTTTCTTTTATTCATGAAGCTCTGACCTAACCAGAATTAAACTCTCAGGATGTAAAATTGATTAGCATATTTCTTTGGAAAGGAAAAGATTGAGGTGTATTTCCAGTGGTGCAGAACAGAAGGAGCGCGAGGTGAAAGCACTGATAGTCCCTATTCTGTAGGAAAAAAGCTATTTTTAATTAAAAAAGCTGATGAGAAATTGTTTGTTGACCCGAATTACAGTATTAAGAATAGGCATTTTACTGGAGTACATTGTAAGTTTCTTATAGAGCTATTTGGACAAAATTCTAAGTTTCTTATAAATTATTTATACAATAAGAGCCCCCCTAGCTATTAATTTACTTCTACGCCACTGCGTATTATCATGATGAGTCGGGCCTTTCTCGTCTTTGCAATCTCTTATTCTCTTTGATTTTTCCAAGAAACTACCCACTATTATTTTGTCTAAACGCTTTGATGGTCAGCGTTCAACTTTGAGCAGGGATGTCAACAGGCTTCTTATCATACTTTTTGCAGTGTTGTAATGTTCCGTATTTTGCAATTGTTCATTGCTTTTAGAAGCACATCAAAGAAGACCTCTGCAATTTGAGCACCAATCAGACGTACTTTCTAGCACAAGAGCTTGCAAGGAATCTGAATTACACTGCATTGTTTGAAAAAGTAAGTTTTATTTAATTCTCGATTTTACCTCCGTTTTCCCCAAATTTCTTGGGGCTTGGAGGGTGCCTCTGAGAGGACTTTCGTTCTGGCACGAGCATTTAGGACCGGATACCCTTCCTGACGTCACCAATGGTCTGCAGTGGCCTCGAACCCAGGATCATGTTGGTATGAGCCGAGTGCATTACCGCTAGGCCACGGCTGCTCAGCAAGTTTTATTTAATGCCAAATTAAAAGACATTAAAAAATCTTGTCTACTATAAATGCATTTTTGTTCTTTATTGTTATTTCTTTATTCATTGGTGGTACCAACCCAAGCCATTATACAGTTTTATAGGACTCCTCATTTGACACTGCTTAAGTACTGAAGTATCAATTATATACCATCAGTAATATAACGAGATAAGGTACTGAAGTATGTCCCAGTAGAAGAAGTTCATAATCTACTGTAAGTATAAAAGTTTGCTATCACTAATTGAGAGAAAGCCTGACGACGATGCTATTAGTGTTGTTGTCTGGTCGTTGCGCCTCTTGCTAGAAATGTGATTGATTTCGATGAAAGGGGACCGTAAGAGAAAATTCCTCAGCCTTTTATGAGAGCAATTCCGCGTTTGCACTCCCGTATACCTATGTAATTCTTCTATCGTTGACCGTGGTATAATACTTTTTTGTTAGATGCGGTTTAGTGGACGTAGCTTACTGCATTATCATGATGTCATCGTCAAAATACAGCAGAGTGTAAGCTTTTACATATGTCATTAGGAGTAATGATATCTCGCTTTATTTAATCCCGTGCCGATTATGAAGCGCAGAAAATGTGCTTCTGGTTTAAATTGGTATAAATTCATATCGGAATCAACTCTATTGTAAAATTTGCTTTTCTTCAATGCACTTCTCTTGTGTTTTTGATCTCTATTGTTGAAGTTTTTATCCTTTCAAAAAATTCGTTTTATTATTATTATTATTATTTTATGTACTCATGCAAAAGACTGGTGCTATTTCTCTTTTTGGTTTAGTGTATTCACGGACGTGAGTCACCCTCCCCCCTCACCTTGAAACTTGGCCATTTCGCAGGGCAAAATGGCACTGCGAGGTATTTTCACAGGGCAACTTACTGGATCCAGGACTATTTGATCAACCTACTATTACTGAAAAAAGTCACAGACGAAATTTTCGCAGGGCAAACCGGTTTAAATGTCTGACACCCCCAAAATATGCTGAATTATCTTACGTCGACTAGATGTCATCATGACTTATCGACTAGACACAATCTTACGTCCCTGAGTATATAAGAAAATGAAAGATTGCAGCCACATGTTGTTGCAATTTCTCACTCATTGTTTGAGTATTTCTTTTGGCCTCGTTTGTCACTGTTTTGTCATTTCTAATTTTTTTGTAGCTGCAAAGCCTCGGCAATCTTGAAAGACTGATCCAAATGTACAATAACATAGCCCATGATCTCAATTTTAATATGAGCAAAATCTTGCGCGTTTCAAACACAAGCCGTTCCCAACGAATAAAGGAGCACGCAACAGCTATCTGGCGTAATTTAGGCCCTATAATTTGTGGCTCATCCCATAGCAAAGAAGTGGCGAGCCAGAGAGAAGACAGTAGCGACTTCATCCTAAAAGAAGGTTCTTCTGTTAATGCTCTGAAGTTTGCTTTGTACGCCTTGACTAATGACCCAAAGATATTATACGCACCAAATGGAACAGAGGCGGATATTGTTGTCAAAAAGGTTGCTCAATACTTCTCTTTTTAACCATTTTATTTGATTTTGTAATAAATCAGATATTATGTTTTTTCGAATCTCCAGGCAGTGGCGTAGCATACACTCGAAGGCCTTAGGAATTCAGTAAGATTGGGGCCCCATCTTATTTTCGCATCAAAATACAAAATGGCTTCCATCTCGAAAATCTCTGAGGGGCCTCCTTTAGTGCCTCAAAAGCTTGGGGGCCGTTAGGAGTTGTCCTTACCCCAACCTACGCCGGTTACGACAGTGCCTCCAGGAGATGTATTCAGAGTTCTGTTAATTACTAATAGTTCTTTCAAACTTTGTGTATTGATGTCGTGGCTCTGTTGTTGTGTGTTAGGCCCAGTCCATACGCTGTATTACTGCCCCAGCGAATTAAATCCAAGAGCTCAAAAAAGTCTAAGTGTGAATTAAATTCGGGCAAAATACGGCGTCTGAAACCATCTGATTGAAATTCGGCACAATTTGAGTTAAATGCAGCAGAGCTGCCGCATTTAAATCTATTCAAATCTCTGCGGCAGTAATACGGCGTATGAACTGGGCTTTAGTGTAGGCCAGAGGTAGACAAACTTTGGCCACATCCGACCCTTTGAAAGTCTCTGTTCGGCCCATGTGATGATTATCATAAACGAAATACGTCAAATATCTGTCTTGTTTTCATATTTACTTTGAAATTTGAAGTTTGATTGTTTTCTTTCATTGATTTTAGAGACAAATGTAAGTTATTAATGAATTTCACTGATCACAAAAAATGTTTCTTTGTAGCCTTATTTGATAAATAGAATGCTTCACTCTTCTGATTATCAGCTACCTAGTCAAATTAGGTGGTGGCCCTCTGACTCAATTTTGGTTTTTCACATAACCCCCAGCAAATACTAATTGCTTACTTGTTATAGGCCAAGTAGAGGGGTTGAGTTAGAATGGTGCTAATACTAATATATGTCCCGCATGAAAGCAGTCACTCGTGCGTATTTGCTCTCTAGCTATTTTGATTCTTGCTCAAGACTTGAAAACAACATATTTAGATTACTTTTCTAACTGACATAGGTCAGAGAAATGTACAGAAGTATTTAGCTAGTTGCAGATCCAAAACCACGTGAAAAGGGGAAGCAGATTAATTTGCTACTTGTTTTAATTACAATAATTTAACGTCATTAATATTTTAAGTAATAAGAGGCATTTACATTCTGTTACTCCCATTATGGATGTCCTTTTCCTAATCCCTCATTTAATAATTTTGAGTTGTAGTGCATTAAATTGTATTGTTTTTGGTACATTTTTATGGGGAAGAATGTTTCTATGTTATGTATAGTAACTTTTATATTTTATATTAAACATCATACGCTCTTCAAGACTCAAAGTCAAATTCAATTCAATCAAAGGAGAATTTTTTGCTCGAATTGTTTGGGAAATATGCTTAGCGTAATTTTCAATTTTAGACGGGGCATCTGTTGACTTTGGTTAAGCGATCTAAAGAGTTTGCAAAGAACTGGCTAAATACGTCACGAATCATACAACAGAAGTTGGAGCTCAATTCAACGCAGAATACACTAAAAACCCTGCTGCAATATTCAAACAAGTATCCGCATTTGTTACGAGAATGGATTACGAATGGGTCGAGTTACATGAACCAAGGGCGACCATACACAAAGAAGGTACTAAATTACAATGAAACTGTCATGCGTGTAAACGGATATCAAACAAAAATGAAAAAGATAATTAACGAGTTGCTGCTTGATGATTCTGGTTCCAGCAAATTAATGAGGCGAATGGCAATAATTGATCGATCTGCCTCTGCGTGGTTAACTCTCCTCGAGCCAATTAAACTTGATATTTTTTACGGTTTCCCGTCTGAGAAAGCTCTTTCTGACTATTACAAGAATGTATCAAAACAAGCGACTTTCAAGAAATTCGTATATTCAGGTTGGTCGTACGTCTTATAATTCTAAAGCTTAGAGATTTTTGATGTTTGGTTTATTTCATTTCATTTTGAATTCATAGTACCCTATGATAGTATAATAATACAAATACTTTATCTAAAGTCGGTTGTGTTGTTTAGCAATATGCTAATTAAAACCAACTATGCAAAATAATTGATTCTAATTAAAATTGAAACTAATTAATGTTGCAAGAAACCAATGCTTGGAGAAAAATTTTTGCATAATCTACAGCCGCAATCAAAGTTCCTTATTAATTGAATGGTTTTGTTTTGAATTTTATGGATGTATTCTTTCACGAGCATCAGGAAGAAAACTAATACCCCAAGAGAACAGCCACGTCGTATTTGTAAAAACAACAAGTCTAAAATTAACTGTGAGCCGGCCATAGGACGACATCTTATTAAATATCAAGAATGCACCAAAACACATAGAGACGACAATTTTCGGATCATTGGGCAAGCAAGATCGTCTTTTCATTTAAGTGTTTTGGAATCTGTTTACATCAAGACTCAAAACCCAGTCTTGTGTAGACAAAAAGAGTTCGTTTTCTTACTGGGACTCTTCAAGTAAACAATGGTAAATGGGTCCTAATTGACCACTCTTGGGGCCAATTAGACGCATCCTATCACATGTAACTGCATCTGGATATACATTTCGGTTAAAATTTAGGTCACTATCCGACGTTTTCATACTCTGACGAGTGTCGGACGAAAAAATATTTTAAGTATGTCAAGAGCATGTGGCTGCTTTTTCGTGCTGTAGTGAATGTATTCAGTATGAAACTGATGTACAATGTGCCTTTCATGAAAAAGCATAGCTATCTTAATGTATGAAGTACTTAAAAAACCAGTAAACAAGAAAAGAAGAAGCATATGGAAAGAAGGGGACGTGGATTTGAAACGTCTGTGCCGAAAATTGATTATCGATTTGATTTGATCGATTAAATTGATTATCGATTTGATTTGATGGATTAAATTGATTATCGATTTGATTTGATCGATTAAATTGATTATCGATTTGATTTGATTTGATTTGATTTGATTTGATTGATTAAATTGATTATCGACCTCTTTTGTCTTGCAAGAACATTTTAAATTTCGTTTTGAAAGTAGCAGCGAAGGAGCAGTTTCTATTTCAGACATTTGTATCGACCCGCCAGGGTTGTAAAATGTAGTTATGATGATGATTATTATTATTATTATGAGTTGAACGTGTACAGTTCAACGTTGTTAGTCGATGGTGATTCAGTTACAACATTTGCATGATCTGTGATGTATGAAGTGAAGTTGTATCAATTTTAGCAATACTCTTTGACAATATCAGAGCTAACGGATCTCTTCCAAATCACGTGATCTATCGCGTTCGAATGGATGGACAACTGATGCCAAGTACAAGAAAGATCAGAAGCAGAAACTGGTACCCAGGCCCCAACAGTCAACGCGTTCACTATTACTTGCGTGGATTCGTTTGGCTGCAAGATCAACTGGAACGCGCCATCTCGGAGGTTCTTGTTGGACGCAACATCACTAGCCCAGGATTGTACATACAAGAAATGCCATATCCATGTTACCTCCAAGACCAGTGAGTATTTTCCTTGGAAGAGCTCCTTTGCATATAGATAGTTGGTTGGTTTAAAAACAGGACTATAGTCGAGGGCTGCGCGGCACAATGCACTTATGCTTCTTAAAATTGTCGTTGTTCAGCGTTGTACTGTTTCAATTCTACTATATATGTACAGCACTATATATTCTGCCCAAATGAGGAACTCCAGTTTTGTCAAAAGTTTTTGAAGTAGGAGTTGTGTTTATTTGAGTGGAGTTGCGAGAGCCTAACGGCACTAACAGTTTATTCATCATATAGTTTACGTAGGGGAAAGTAGGCGTTGCAAGTCAAAAAGTTGGTTGCCGTAGGATGTGACAGCCGACGGATGATTTTGAAAAACTGAACTCGCTATATCGCTTCGTGTAATAAATTTCAATTTTACTTGGAACAAAACTGAATGATCGATTTTCCAGTGTGCCCTTTTATTCAATTGCTGAACCGTAAAGTTATCGTTCCTTGATCGTAGATGTGTTGGCAGGTCAATTAGTCATGTATACAAAGAGTTATATGTTAAGGAGTTTTCGTATTGTTATTAAATGACTGTGAGAAAAACTGTAACGTTTATGAGCACGCTTGTATTATGCTAGCCATTATTTTCAAGGAGTTATAAGCCATACATTTACAGTCTTGTTATATTCACTTTGCAGCTTTACGTTCGTCATACAGTACATGATGCCATTATGTATCACCGTATCTTTCATATATTCGGTGGCAATTCTTGTCCAGAGCATTGTCCATGAAAAAGAACAGCGATTGAAGGAAGTGATGAAAGTCATGGGCCTAAGCAATACAGTGCATTGGACTGCTTGGTTCATAACAAGCACTTGTTTAATGACAGTTATTGTTATGCTAATGACGATAATTTTAAAGGTAAGATTCTCATATTTTTTCATCTGTTTCATGAAAATACAGCTGTTTTATGTATGAGTGGATATTTCTTTAAAATTGGTTTCAATGCAGTAGACAATTATTTTACCCTAAGTGTTTAAAGATATTAAACATTTATTTTCATACCCTTCATAGTTCGTTTTTTCTCTTCATTTTAAAGCCCAAATTGTATTTTGATTTCTGCATTTCGTTGCTCCTACTGAAAAAAGTTTTCTCTTTGATCTAGTATGGTGGAATCCTGAAGTACAGTAACCCAGTTGTTGTCTGGCTGTTCTTGACGTTATCATCTATAGCCACAACCTTGTTCTGCTTTTTAATCAGTGTCTTCTTTTCGAAAGCCAAGCTAGCTGCGGCCTGTGGTGGGATCATTTATTTTCTTACATTCATGCCTTACGTTCTAATATCGATAAGAGAAGGTGCCCATGTCAAAGTTGATTCTGCTTGGAAATCTTTTGCAAGCCTCTTCTCCACAACCGCCTTTGGGCTCGGTGCGAGATATTTTGCATTGTATGAGCAAGATGGAAAGGGATTGCAGTGGGATAATGTCGCTGACAGTCCGGTACGGTGTTTGTAAATGAATCTGTTCTTTTTATTCATACACAATGGCTCCTTTTTTATCATAGAATTGGCAATAAGTTGAATGGCATTAAGTACACAAATTTTTGTCAGTGAAACTTCTTTACTTTTCTCCGAAAATCTTGGTAGAATTAACTGACATTTTCAATGCCGTTCAATGCAAATTCAAAAAAGCTGCCCTTTCCTCCAACCAAGAAAAGCTGTCTGAAGTATTTGATATACTCCTTGATACTTGAAAGAGATATCCTTGAAAGAGATACCCTTTAATGAGATATCCTTTAATGAGATATTCTTTAATGAAAGTGTTGAAACTCCTTGAAATTTTCAACAACTTCATTAAATTTCCAGATTTTTCTTTGATTTTCATTACAGAACTACAATTCCCTCACATTTCCCATGACTTTTCATTTTTCACCAATCACTGATCACCATGATAAATGTTCTTTTTGCGTATAGTAATGCCAATTCTGCATACACGATTAAGGGCTTGGATACATGACCCGGCCTAGCCGAGATATCCCGTCTAGTCGGGGTATCTCGCCAAGACGAGACATTTGTCTATTTTTATTTACATAAGAAGAACTGCCTCAACTTGCTAACAAGCAATGTCCTCGTGTACAAATTGCTCCGTATCGTCCATTTTGCAATGTAGAGGGTGATCTTGAGTTATACACATGCGCAGTAACATCAATTACAGGCCCGGCAAGGCGGGATATCCCACCTTGCCGAGACGGGGTGAAAGTATCCGGGTAAGACGGGACGGGACAAATCTCTCATGTATATGCAAAGTTAAAATTGTATGTGCTTCTATTGGCAGCCAGGGTATCCCGTCTAAGCGAGATATCCCGGCTAGGTGGGAGCATATATACAAGCCCTAAGGACACTCACACCAAGTTTGCAGTTTCAAACAATGATAATATCTTGAAGTGCATCATTTTGCTGCATGCATTGCACAATAACCTTTCCTGTTCCAACCCCTACATATTACCCTGAAATGTCAAAATTATTGGAGAGATAGAAGAATCAATTTACTTGTGTACGCTAATTGATGCAGACCGATGCTTTTTCGGCAGAGCAGATTCTTCGCCTTAGTCTATATTTATATTTAGATAGAGATTGTTTCTAGCATTCCGAGTTGCTATATTCTTATGTATTCTTTTGTATATTTCTTTCTTCGATTTGTTGTGCGATTGTCCTTTGCAGCTTCTCAAAGACGAGTTTAGTCTTGCAAATGTTCTCGCAATGCTGATAGTGGATACATTTTTGTACGGCATCTTGACTTGGTACATAGAACATGTATTCCCTGGTGCATATGGTTTACCAAAAGCATGGTATTTTCCATTTCAAATGTCGTATTGGCTGGGAGACAAGTCAAGATATTGTGCTGGAGAAAGAAGCCGAAGTGAACTGTACTCACGTATGTCTTCAATTGACGGTGAGAGCCCCCCTGGATTACTGGCTGTAGATGCCGAGCCTGTTCATATTCCACTTGGTGTTGTTATTGACAACCTTACTAAGGTACGTGTATCCGAAAACCTCGCATTTCCATTCAGAGAGATAGTAATACTCATGAATTTTAGTCGCATGGCTTGCAAGATTGTAACTTATTTCCAGCCATCTAATTTTGAGCATAGTATGCTCAAGCAATCTATTATGTCAATAGTTAAAGCTAGTACTGATAGAGATGTAACTGGTCAAGCACAAGCGGTATTATATCTTCATGCCCTTTGCCGAGTATTATCAAACTTAGGTTCAAGAGCTAGAAGACTAGCAAAGTTGAACTTTGACCTTAGCTTCTTCGAAGCCCATACTTGCTGCAGTTTTAACCAGGCGATATTAAAGGTTATGAACCATTTTAGGTTTATAGTTCTGGAAAGAAGGCAGTTGATCACCTTTCTCTGAATTTATATGAAAGCCAAATTACATCTTTTCTTGGTCACAATGGAGCTGGCAAGACAACAACAATGTCAATATTGACTGGATT
This sequence comes from Cassiopea xamachana, assembly GCA_900291935.2. Taxonomy (NCBI): domain Eukaryota; kingdom Metazoa; phylum Cnidaria; class Scyphozoa; order Rhizostomeae; family Cassiopeidae; genus Cassiopea; species Cassiopea xamachana. The sequence goes on from OLMO02000238.1 coordinate 3,459,944, forward strand.
ATTTCCACCGACAAATGGAACTGCTTATATTTACGGCCACGATATAAGAAACGACATGGACAAAATCCGCACAAGCCTTGGGATGTGTCCCCAACACAATGTTTTGTTTGAAAGGTATGTAGGTTATTGAATAATATAATATTTAATTTCTTTTACAAATTTTGTTTTATTCTTCAACCAATTGTTAGTTTCTTTGTATCATCATATTTATGACTTCATTCACAGCTCATTATCCCCCGTGTACATTTTGATAGTTAGAAGCATCTAACTGTAATGTAGCAGAGCTTCTGTTTTGTTAAAGTTGGAGGAAGGATAGGTTTTGAATAGTTTATCAGTTGCAAGCGTTTTCTGTTGTAGTATGACAGTGGATGAGCATTTGAAGTTTTACGCTCGGCTGAAGGGAATGCCTGAATCTGAAGTCGCTTCTGAAGTAGACAGGTAAGCTAGTAGGCACGCATGAAATCGTTCGATTTATTGTATTTCTAAGCAAGATTTCTTTAAGCTGTAGTTTTAGCAGTAGCGTGAGTGATCACATCCAGTTTACTATTAGATTGAAATGAAGCCATCGTTGTTGTCATACTGTATTGGGACATTTTATTTGACTAGACAAGGCTCAGCAGTTGTTAATGCTTGCAGATGCATTGCCATGTAGCGTTTCATAAAAGAATACACTGACAATTCTTACAGCGTATTTGGTGTATTTGTAGCAAAATATACTTGAGCATCATTCCTAGGGAAATATTGTAAGATATCATTTTTAATGGTCTTGAGCTTAATTTTGTAAAAACTTGGTGCAAAGTATCAATATGGACAACGAAAAATAGTAGACAATTGAGGATTTTAATAGCATTTAGTATTTGGGGGGGGGGCTCTTTTCAGCTGCACAACAATATCCCTTGAATTTTCATAAAAGTTCTCCTACCTGAGATCTTGGGTTCAGTGTATAACAGCGTAAACATTGAGGACAATTATCAGCTCTGTTTTAGATATTTTTTACCTACAGTTTTCCGACTCTTTTTGCTGTCCTCCTCATGTGATCGTATCGCCATCTTTTTCAGGATACTAGAAGACCTTGAATTGCCTTCAAAGAGACATTCTAAGGTAGAGTCTCTCTCTGGTGGAATGAAAAGGAAGCTTTCTGTTGCCATGGCATTTATTGGTGGCTCACGTACAGTAATCTTAGATGAACCAACCGCAGGCATTGACCCATACGCTCGAAGAGCAATTTGGGATTTGTTGGTTAAGTATAAAGGAGGTAAATCAGACATTATTCCTAATTATCTGTAAGATTCAATTTCACTATATTTCAGAAGCTAATATTTGCCAAAACTTCAAGAACCTGCAATATTCAAAATTCAGCTCATGGCTGTTTAGATCATGGAGTTTTAAGTTCTCAATTGGAATATGACTAATTATTTGATGTAAATGCTGGAAAAGATTGAAACTTTGAAGCTAAGGCTATTTTCAATAAATTTTTCGTATTGCAGAATGGATTCAGTGCAGTGATTCATAGAATGCTGTGAAACATTTTTTGTCATATTGCATAATGCTTTTTGCTATGATTTATATTGTGCTATAATATGTGGCATTATATTGTGTTATGTTATATTATGTTATATGATACTATATTATTTTTAAATTATATGATATGATGTTATATGATATGATATTATATGATGTTATATTATAGTATATTATATTATATTATATTATATTATGTTGTATTACATTATATCATATTAATTTATATTATATTTTGTTATATTATATTATATTATATTGCATTATAGTTTATATTTTGTTGTATTATATGTTATGCTATACTATATCTTATTAGTCTATTTTCGATTGGTGTATGTAGCGTCATAGTTTGTTGTATTAATTTTATACTAAGCATTGCTAAAAAGATATTTTTGCAATCAGGTCGCACAATTTTGCTTTCAACCCATTTCATGGATGAGGCTGATATCCTTGGTGATAGAATAGCCATAATATCAAATGGGAAACTAAGGTGTTGTGGCTCATCATTGTTCTTGAAAAGCCAGTTTGGTGACGGTTATCACCTGACATTGATCAAAGAGAAGAGTACAGATTCTGTTGCAGGTACTCAATTGCAAAGTTCAATTGAAGTTTATCTCAAATTGAGTGTTAAGTTATCCAGCAGTGAAAGAAATATCTTTTAGTTTTGATCACTGACACAGAACGTGACGCTACAACTATAATTCTATCAGACCACGCTGTCTTCTTTTTCCAAAGAGATGGACTGCACAGTCGTGAAGCCCCCGACGTAGGTAGGGGTAAGCGCAACTCCTTTGGGCCTCCAGCTTCTGAGCTTCAAAAGAGGCCCTTCCGATTTGTTCAAGATACAAGTATTTTTGCATGACTTGGAGTGTAAATAAAGATAGTGCCCTTAGTGCCTCTGCAACGCTACTGGTTGTAAGCCTATTTGTTCGGTCCCAGAGGAAGCAATCAGTATTTTGAATATGTGTTTCAAAATGTCTATCAGTAAAGATGAAGGGTAGTCCCATCCATGATTTATGAACTGGGATTGCGATTAGATCTTATGCCATCTGCTTCAGGTATGGCGACTAGTTCATCCACCTTATTATTCACTACTGAGTGGTAAAAGTGTTTTCTATACGTTCATTTCATATTTCAATGATGTTGAATTACTCTTTAGCTTTTCCTCTTGTATTTTTTGCAATGAATGAATCCAGCCTCTNTAATGTCATTTAGCTATATGCAATGGACATAAATTAAGATGCCATAACGTTCTTTTTAGTAGCTTCTCCTTCGGTGTCGCCATCGATAAGCTCTACAATGCTGCCACAGGAAATTACTAAGTACATTAGAGGTTATGTACCATCTGCCCAGCTTATTTGTGAAACGCGACATGAATTGTCGTATATCCTTCCCAAGAGCAGTTCACAAAATAGCTCCTTCAAAAGCCTCTTTGCGAGTTTAGAAGAGAACAAAGAAAAGCTCGGATGTAGTGGTTTTGGGCTTACAGATACCAGCCTCGAAGAGGTATGATTTTACAGGATACTTTTTGATATCCAATTTGCTCCAAGATTTTCAATTTGTACGATTAATGCAGCAGAATTCTCTGAAAGGTTTGCATTTATTACAGCTGACAGCATTGAAAAAATAATTAAGTAAGGGCTACTGATATTCAGTCCACTTATGACAACTTTTAAGCCAAAATAAAGGCATTTTCCACACAACCCAATTTTTATATACTGCATGAATGAAAGATATTTTTGTCACGAGCGAAGACTTCTGCTAAAGTTTTCTTATTAAATAATTTGCTGTCGATTGCTTTGCCTTCGCAATCCTGTATTCTCTTGCCATATCTTTCATAGCAAATTCATCATCATAAAATAGCTATTTCATTTGTTTTGTGAAAGTTGCACTCAATTTATTTGTCTTTCTGTAAAGCTATCTAACTTTCTTCTATCGTTCTATTTATCTCTCCAAATTTTTCTCAGGTGTTTCTAAAGGTCACTGAAGCGTCCATTCAAAGTGAACCAGGTAAACTATAGCACAGAAGTTTTTGAAAATTGACGAAGGGAAAGATCCTCTGAGCTTTGCATGTGCTGAAGGCATAGATAAATGATCGGTTTTTAATTTCATATCTGGCTTGAATTTGTATTTGGAAACATGATATCTAGCAGGTCAAATCATGCTATTAGTATGCTAATTTTAAAATGAAATTTCATGGTCTTCATATTTATGCAATTTTTTCACTATCGTGAATATCAAAGAAAATGGATTGAATGAAGTGAGGATACGTTAAGAGCTGAAGTTCTCTAGGCTTGATCTGCAAGAAATGAAAAGCGTATCAAACGTCAAGGCATGACGTTAGGATACTTATTTAGGATGAAAGTTGTTTTAATATTAGAACATTAATTGAAAACAGTTGACATTTTGATCGATGTGCAGATCATCTGTTTGTTGCTGTTGTTGTCATCTGGCAGTTTTTAATTTCCAGTCATGCGTTTGCTGTTTTTTCTGAGAATTTTTGTTGTGCTTTCAGGCTCATTATCGAATTCTTTTAGGTGTAAATGATTTGGTTGGTGAAATAACGAATACACTACCCGAAGCTTCTGCTAGAGAGAATGTAGCACCAAGAGACTCTGGCATTGAACTAGATCATCTTAGCTCTTCTGCAACTGTTAGAGATCCACAGTCCAATACAGAGGCCCAGCACGACATTGTTGGCCTTAGTAGAGTCTCAAAACCAACTCACAAGCGTTCATTTTCAAGTGATTTCTTTAGAGACTCAAAATCAACGCCCGTTGTAACTTGTGTGCACAGAAAAAACCCCTGTGGGCGAATATGTGGGCACAGAAGAGCACTTTCAAGCGATTTCAGAATCGAAAAAGTTGTGAATACTGATGAATTTTTGGTTAAGCAACAAAAGCCAATTAAAAATAAATTATTTGGCCACAAAAGGAGTGCTTCGAATACTTCACAGGTTTCAAATGGTAAGTACCTTATTGACTTTCTACATTGGCAATGACCATTAGGCTGTCTGCAGGAAAATTACTCCAAAGTCAAAGAGTTCTTAATTTCAAAGGTGGTTAGGTAGAAAGTTGATGTTGGAATGTCTTCTACGTTATATTGGTTCATTTTTATTCATTTCTGATTTGACAAAAATCATGAATATTGTCTTGTGTATTGAGTTTAGTGTTAGCACTTTAGAGTGATGATGATAATGATCCCCTCCCGATTGCTAATTTTTCGATCATTGTCCAACCCCCTGCTACTGTTTCAACCCCCTTTTATTACATTTAAAGAATCTGAAGTCAGCTCTCAGAGGATCGGTTCATTTTAGTGCGCAAGAAATTAGAAACTGCGTACAGAAGTACAAGGAGCAGTTGCAAAAAGCGAATTGCAAATGTATATGTGTGTTCGTTTGAAATATTTCTTTAACAATCTCTGTTTTCTACTTTCCATTCCATCCGTTTTACATACCATTTTTATTCCAACCCCCCATTTTTAGTTTTCCAAAAACTTTTCCATCGCCCCGATTATTGCCACCCCCCGATTATTCGGTACTCTAGAGTAGATAAAATCTCTATATACACCTTTGTGTTCTTGTTACAGACAGTACCATCATGGAAGTTGATCAAGATGGTTACGCTAGTGCGACAAAGTGCGACAGGATATTCCAACAGTTCTTCGGCTTGTTCTTAAAGCGATTTCATCATAGCAGAAGAAATTTTAAAGGACTCATATCACAGATTTTTCTGCCAGCAGTCTTCGTTTGTATTGCAATGACTGTTGCCATGTCACAGCCTGGCTACGAGATTCAGCCCCAGCTAATTCTGTCACCGACCATGATTCGACCACTACCCAATGTTATACCGTTCAACAATGAAGGTAGTTCGAATATTTCAAAGCGGATGGAAAACTCATTAAGGTTTCCATCTGGTGTTGGAGCGGATTGCGTTCTGAAGTACGCAAATAATTCAATAACTGATACAAGCCAATTGTCACGATATCGGTCTGATATCTTGAACATGTACGATGGTCTGTGTGCGAAGCAGCTGTCAACATTCAAGAAATTCAAGCCTTTAATAATACAAAGGATAGGCAAAAGTAAAGGTGCTTCTGGTAGCAAAATAGAGAACACAAATAAAAGATGCAGATGCTCTAAAGACAAAAGAAGGTACATTTGCGATCGTGGAGTCGAAGGACGCTATGAAGAAATTGCTACAGTAACAGGGGATAAGCTAATAAATGTGACTGGAAGAAATATGGAACAATATCTTTTGTATACAACGCAACATTACCAGAGGCATAGGTATTAGCATTCACTTCCCTCCTCACTATTTATTTTAGTAATTAAAGCAGCAAGCATTTTATACGGTCATTTTGGTTTGATTTCGATGAACTGCTACTGAATTTCGCAGATAATTTGTCCAGATTATCATGTTCCTCCAATATCTATGCACTCTTTATTCTTTTTGATTGCAAAGCTAAAATACCTGTACAAATAAATCTGTGCTGAGCCATTATGCAACTATTGTATTGCAGAAATTATTCCGATCTAGCCGTTTAGTTGATTTTCTATAATAGTAATAATCAATTAATTTATAGTAAGCTTAAACATAGCTAAAGGAAGCTGATTTACGCCTACTGCAAAAATTTACAGAGAACATAGAATATGTTATTACAGAATAGTGTCATAAAAGCTAAAATCAAAAAAATTTGCTTCAGTGAGAAAGTAATGAACTTTATATTAATTGTAATATAAAATAAGTAGTTCTAAGTCAAGAAGCCAATTTGTGCTACATATTGTCTGCATATTCTACAGGGGCAATTTTCCTGACCTTTCCAATGTTTTATAACGTTTTTGAATTCATCTATAGTTCTGGAATTCTTAGCTTCATCTGGCACTGTAAGCCGCAATGAGCAGCCTAAAAACACTGCACTCTGTATTCCATAGGACACTGTCTTAATTCGTGGTAAATCTATTCATTCGAAACGTATATGAAGACTGATCAGTAGTTTGATATGAGTACACAGTAGCATGAAATGAACTATATGAACACGTAGCTGCCCTATGCAAGAAGACTAATCAGAAGCCGCACGCCCTATCTCTGATCTCTAATTACGTTGATTGAGACAAATTAAGGCAAATTATGAGGGCTTTCTTGCTATCTCAAGTTAACTACTGTCCCTTAGTTTTGATGTTTTCTGACAGACGAATGAACAACAGAAATAATCTATTTTGAAGCGATTTCTTTCCTTTTTAGATATGGTGGCTTTACATTTGGTGAAGAAAGAAATGTGGTCCCTGAATCGTTTGAGAACCTTCCGTATGATGATATTAAAAGGATTTATTCCAGGCACTCTGCAAAAGTAAGTGAGCTTTTCATTTCATCTATAGCCTTGAATTATCACAGTTTGATAGATTTGAAATTGTCCTTGAAAAAGCTTGATTTGTTGATTGATTGATAGATTGATTGATTGGTTGATTGATTGATTGATTGATTGATTGATTTCATATATTTAACGAGGGTTACCCTTCAGCATTGCTGATTTTCGAGGGGCCCTCTATGGTGCACGCTGTTTTGTAGCAGACCCACGTTTTTGCCTGAGGCTCAATTTTCTTAACTTTTCTCAAAGTTGAAGATGAGCCTTTTCTTAAGATTTGCTTAACTTGTACTGGAATAAACTGGCTATAATCAGCTACACTGTCTTTACTAACCTTGTAAACTCGAATTTAAATTCTGCCTTTACCATTTCGAACCTAAGGCCTCATTTACGCTATACTAGTTGCTATCGTCGTGCTGCGTCATGGAATGATCTTTGTCGGATACGGCGATCGTTTGTACTATACCGGATAGCGTCACAAGAATATGGTGTGACTTTCATATCACCTACAGTCCCAAGTGACTTTCTCTCTCATTTGAGGAGCGTCTCTTACCGGATAGTTTGGCATGATGTTAATGGTACCTCCTATCCTATAGAAAACTCGAGGCTCGACGATGGCTATCCGGTATAGTGTAAATGGGGCCTAAGAATGAGGAAATATTGACTTTTGATAAGCAAAGAAACTGAAATTCAGAAGTTGAACCTTGTGATTTTCTGAAGATTTTCTTACTTTCTAAGGATCTTGGCCTTTTACGTCCTATTTTCTTCAATACTTTCTCTTACGAAAACGTGTATTGCATTTCATGATTCTATTCAACATGCTAAATGTCAGCAAATACCTGCTTCTGTTTTTCTATGAAAGGGGGCTTTTATGCATTAAAAAAAATTGGCATTTTATTCTTTATCATCAGTAGTTCTGAGCCTTTGGCTGTCAGCTGTAGCAGTAAATTTGTTTTAGGCTTGGTTCAATAACAAAGGCTACCATGCCCTGCCAGCGTATCTGAACAGCTTAAGCAATGCAGTCTTGAGGTCTTACATTGACAAAAAGATGGGAAACCCTGCTGCATACGGTAAGCCCAGTACAACATCAAATCTATAGATCAAATCCCAACAGAATTATATGTTAATGACTGTCTTTCTTCGCACTTTTGTTATTTATCATTTCCTGCTGTGCTTAGTATGGTGAAGACCCTAGCACAAACTACGAGAAGAATTGCGGAAGCATTTTCAAAAGTCATTATTACTTGGTAAAAACCCTTGAATTATCACCTTGTCTATATTTTGGCCCTTACCAAATATTCTGTGATATTGTGTTGTGATACCTTTTAGTATCAGATCTGTTTTGTGCAGCTGATTGCGCCTCTTATTCTTCATGTTAACGTTGGTTAGAAATGGAGAGCCACCTTTAGGGATACTTTGCACAAACTCTTTACTGGCCTGCATTAAAACCTGATCAAGTGTATAACATTGCAACCCAAGACACCTTGGATATGACCAGGCCAAATAGTTGTATTTTTCATTTCAGCTTATGCATCCTTCATCCGTTGAATGACTGTTTAATTATTCTCTACATTTCAATTGATTAATTAATTCATTCATTCGTTCATTCATACATTCATAGGAGGATCCAAAATCCTGGAATAAAGCCTTATGGTGTGCTTATTTAATAGGCGGGTGTTGTACTAAAGTACTGATTGATTTCTGTTGATTTTGTAGGTATTACAGCTGTTTACCATCCATTTAATTTGGCTAAAAATGCATTGACACAAGATTATGTGTAAGTGCATAGTGTTGTAGCTTTTTCATAAAATAGACCGGTGTCAAAGGGACCTTAAACTGTTTTGCTTTTACTTTATACCAAAGCTAGGAGATTTAATTTTGCCACATTTCCAATGCTTCTACTTGTTGAATATTAATCCTTTCAAGTCATTACTGGTGCATAGGAATTCCTCTTCAGGTGCTTGTCGTGCTCTGTCACATTTTGCTAGGCTTATTATATGCTACCAAAGTGAAGATTGCCTAATAGTACTAAGCTATTGCAGGATTTATGATGCTTTTGATGGTTGTGTTTTATTGGATTTATAGGTTCAATTACAAACTTTTAGAATTACTACTTCTTATCGTTACTACTTCTTACGGCTAAGTCTTTCGTGTTATTTTTTCTGTCTGTTTTCCTTTATTGACCTAAGTATATCCTTTTGTTTCTTTGAAACGCAGAAAGCAGGGCACGGATGTGGTAATTGCAATATTTGTTATCATCGCAATGTCATTTGTACCAGCAAGTTTTGTGGTTTTTCTTGTGACAGAAAGAGTTACTAAAGCAAAACATCTACAGTTCGTAAGCGGAGCTGAGCCTCTGATTTACTGGCTGGTAAATTTTTTGTGGGATATGGTAAGTTGTTTTTGTAAATGTTTTTTTACTAGAAACTCTAAGATCTGCATTTTGTTGCAAATATGTTCCCGATCTTTATTACCATTTTTGTTTCATCTCGTATTTGTATTTTCTGTCCTTTTCATTTTGTTTTGATATTCAATTGACTCTAGATATTTATTTGGTGTGAGGTATGTCCTTAGTGATAGAAAATGTATTAATGCTGTCGTTCTACATTGAAATACCACAGAAGAAGGTGGGCGTGCCTCCAGGATTTGCCCAACAAGGGATTGTATCTTCAAAGACTTGCGATTGATAGTGTTGATCGTCCAGAGGGTTAATGTGAACGCTATATCTGATTTTCCTCAATGGGATCCTGTGTTTTCTGAAGAAAGGCTATAACTCCCTTTC
>OLMO02000238.1:3471727-3490313 GCA_900291935.2 Cassiopea xamachana
GTCCTCATAGTGGTCAATCTTTTCCTCGGTATTACGTGTACTGTCACGGTGTCTATTTTGGAGTTATTCCCATATGATCCGGTTAGTATTGAGAAGCAATTTATAAGAGTTTCTTTACGAGATGCTTAATGCGCTATGATGACATATCCATATCTTAAATGTTGGAATAGTCGCCTGAAGCTCTTATTTGCATTTCAAGCTCTAGATATATGATGTATTATCATACCTTTATAGCTTAATTAACGGATTAACCACAAGAAGCTCTTATTTACTTTTCGACCTCTAATCGAAGTACCTATTCTGAGAGGGGTGTCTATTCCGCAGTGGTCGTCTATTTGGTCATTTATGATATAAGTAGTGGGAGTGCTGCAGACTCTAAACAAGGTTGGAAAAGAAAGTAGTAGCAACTGTCTGCAATCATACTTAGTCTGGTGATTATGTTGATTCAAGCATTGGAAGTTCATCGATTCCTCTTTATACAATATTAGTCGCAAAATTAGCTACTTTTTACTGAATGTAAAAATCTTTTGCTGTTGCTTTATAGGCACTTTTTACACTATCCAATTTGCTATAGCTGCTGAATGGTCCTTTGAAAACAGCTACAGAATATGCTCCCTTCTTCAGCCGTTTGAAAATAGTTTAACCATCAAGTCTGCCAGTCGTGGGAAAGTGATGGTCAAATTCTAGTAGATTTTAATATTTATTCCTAGTTGATCAATTTCGGAAATTACTTTCATCCCAATCGTTGTTCATTGGGAAAGCTGTTGGTGAAATGAATTTCAGCACATTTATTAGGAACCTTTATTTTCTGTAATTTAGGAACTGTCATGGGCATATCACATCCTACGTCTCAGTGCCCTTGTATTTCCAAATTACTGCCTTGGTCGTGGCCTCATGGATCTTGCATTTACCGAATACTCAAATTCATACTACAGGCTAATTGGTAAGTGTATGTGTTATTAATTATTACCTTTGAAAATTCGCACAAGCGCGCACTTGCAAATGCACACATCCCAGCTAATGACATAGGTTCCTATTGGTAGTTTGCTAGGTTCAACATTAGTAGATTACTGTAGCTAAAACTATTCATATCTTACCAATCTTTCTTGCAATTTCTTTCATCAGTATAAATTAAGATATTTTGTAGATTTATGGGGCAGTAACTACCGCGTAGCTCATTTTTGACCAGGTTTCGCAAAAAATTGGCTTTTGTTTGGTTCTTTTTTCTTTTTTGCTTTCGGTCCTTTTTTTGCGTATAGACTGAAATGCCAAGTATTTTGAAATTAGAGCTAGCTAGGTTCCCCTTTCATTAAAAGCAGATGATTTAACTTGAAGAAAGAACATTGAATTGCATTTTTATGTGTCGCGAGAATTCTTTTGCGTCACATTTAAAAATTTATTGGTTTTGCACAAGAAAGCATGTTAAGCAATACGAATTCCACCTGTTGATAAACTTTTACACAAATGTGTTTCCCTTGACGGTATGCTGTGATGTGGCTTAGATCTACAGCTTGTTATGGAAAATACCTTTTTATAGGCAAACACTAATTGCTTGTTCTTCAAGGTTACGATTTTAAATGCACAGCTGTGTTTTGAGTGAAACACTCACTAGGAAATGAATAAATGCATAAGCTTTGGTAAACACATAATACTATTGATGATAATACAGGTGGGTAGCAGTTGGACGCATACATTTGATACCAATAGCCATTCAGAATTAATGAACATAAACAGAATGTTCAGGAGTAAACAAATGCATGCATCCACGGGCGCCCTGTACAAATGCTGCGAATGTCTGGATCTGCCCCTGCATACATCTAGTAGTCAATGCTCTCTCTCCATATATATTATTTGCTATTTCCCTTTGTGTTTACCCAGTACGTTCTATTCTCCTCCCCACTTTCCCATTTCATATGTGTACTGTACTTTTCTTCAAGGACTCTCTATATTTTTCTCTATACCGTTATTATATTCGACTCTTTTTTGATTGAGTAGGAATATAAATCTGTTTTAATTATATCCTATAGGCGAGTTTGACAAACTCCGAAGTCCTTTCGAATGGGATCTCATTTCAAGAAGCTTAGTTATCATGGGAATGGAAGGGTTTATTTTCTTCTCGTTTACCGTTATCATAGAGTACCTCAGAACATGCAAGAGGAGGTTTGCTTTTCTGAGTTTCACTGCATTCATTTACCCATTGTAATTGTCTGTACGCGGTTATCCATTGATTATGCAGATGTATGATAACACAGTAAGCCCTTTCAATCAAGGAAGTCAATGTTGATAGATCTTTGGCTCTATCTTACTTTACTCTGAATTCTTATACTCACTTTGATGCGGATTCTTGGAGGCAGGAATTTTGCCATGAGCAAACCTCCCTGAAACAATCTTCCTAATGAAATATACCAGGGTAGCCATAGCAGTAACATACCGTTGGGTGGTTTTTTGCCACTGAAAGGAATGTAGTTGCACGCTTAGGAAGATTATTTNTTAAGGCTGTTTTTGTTTTCAATTTCCATCATATTTAGAATATGATTTGGTTTGTTAGATTAGATATCTTTGTTACCTGTGCAGGATTTAATTGGCTAGCACATCTGCTTTTGAATAAAAATATGATTGGGGAATTTTGATGAATTTTAATTGTATGAAATGAATTGCTAGACTTCAAGATGCAAATCTGACAAAATTTTGAGCTAAGACTTTATATTTTTATTCTTTCGTTGATCTGATGTGTACGAATCTGGAGCGTTTCGTTTTGTCCGTGCCTAGAAAAATTAAGTACTGTCTCTCATTCATGATGATTCATTTGACTATTTTGATGTAAGAAATTAAAGTATGACACTTGCGATTTCCTTAGTAGTTTTAGAGTTAATTTTTTCCTTAATTTTCCTTACATTGTCTGCCAATCTTTCTATCCAATGACATGTTTTGTATTGAAGGAAAACGTGCATCGAAACAAAATCTACATTCGATGATGTTGATGTAACTGCGGAGCATGAGAGGGTTTTGAGCGGAGATGCTGATGACGACTTGTTACGCCTTGAGAATTTGACGAAGGTTGGTCCATGGTTCAATTGTGATTAGCTTGATGCTGTGCACACCCGAGAATTTTACTTATTCCTAACGCCACATGTTTATCTTTTTGCTGAGCAAAGTTCGTTCATGTGCAACCAGCATAAGGAGCTAGGTGCTCAGATTTGATGCCTGGAGTGCTCATTCAAAATTAAAACTTTTCATAGAAGCTAGATTAATAGGCAGAGTTTTCAACATTGTTTTCAAGCAATGCTTAGCTAGTGCGGTAGATTTTTGAGAACAATTACGCAGTTCATTTCAGGAGATGAAATAAGGCTTTTAAAGGAAATTTTCAAATTTACATTCTTAAAGCATCAATTTTGCATATATTAGCTACTAAAATATTGTTACCTACAATGTATTAAACCCCCAATCAATTTTGAGGTGCTAAGGCAAAAAGCCCCCCCCCCCACCATCTGCTTTGCTTTAGTGCTATTGCATTCACATATTTTCTAGCATTTCTTTACATTTTTGTTGAAATAAGTTTTTATATTATTGCGTAGCTCTTCTTATATAATATTTGTTTATACTCATTTTCTGTTATTGACTGATTCCAGTTTAGCTCCTTTGTGCAAAATACTATCTTCATTCTGCAGATATATCGATCAAGAAAAACGGGTAAACACCTCGCTGTCAATTCACTCTGCTTGGGAATATCGCGGGGAGAGGTGAGGCAGCATCCTTGGTAATAGAGCATTTTGCTCCATTTAAAAATAGTGGCTTTCTTGTTGTGAGAATCATCTTTGAACGTTAGCAGCCCCATCTACGATCAAGTTTGTTGGCTAAATAACTGATGCATGAAATTCAGAATCTCAATGAATTATTACACTTTTGAACTAATTTTGGTAGAATATGGTTTGTTTATATGCCTTCTATATACAGCTCTGAGATGCAAGAAATCTAGTTTAAAATCTTCCTTTTATAAATGTTAGTCATTTCCATTTTGGTACCTTTAGGTTGTAATTATTTTTGCTTTGCTTTTTTTCATTCAGTGCTTTGGCCTGCTTGGTGTCAACGGTGCTGGGAAAACAAGTACTTTTAAAATGTTAACTGGAGATACGCCTGTCACTGCTGGTGACGCATTTGTGCTTAACAAAAGGTGAGCAGGCAGTCGGAATAGGAATACTGCCATAGGGATATAACTTTGATGATTCAAAGCTAGTCACATGCATCATTCGCTCAGATTAGTAAGATAACTAAAAGCTTTGAATCGTCAAAACTGCCATGAGTTGTACCATTGTTTCACTGTTTTTCGTTAATTCTGAAGTCAGTGAAGTTGACCATTATATTTATTAATCAGCATGAACGACGGCATTGGTATCATTTGTGTTACCATTTTTGTTGTTATGTCCAGTAAATCATTACGTGTTAAAATTTAAGATTATCTAGTTTTGGCATTTTAGTATTATCAGCGATGCTCTTAAGGTCCATAAGATGATTGGTTATTGCCCACAATTTGATGCACTGATTGATGAATTAACAGCTGAAGAGCACCTGGCAATGTACTCCAGACTTCGTGGTATTCCAGAGCCGAGTGTTAAAAAGGCAAGGAACAAATAAAATATACTTTTTTCAAACTGAGGCATACATGTGTTTGAGCTGAAACTAGATTTTGACAATTTTCTTATATTGAAGCCAGAGGCACACATTGAGATGGTGGTTGCACTGTAAAATGGATGGATTTAGAATAAAATCAACCAAGTGTCCCTGGAGGTCATCGACCTTCCTCTTTTGCTCATGAATTGTAGCCATTGGTTACAGCTTCATGAACCACCCTTTTTGTCTAAGAAAGATGGTCATTTACCCATTATGTAACAGGAAGCAAGCTACCATTATTTGTTTCTGTGTTTTTCGTTCATGTGGGTCATTATGCTGCGGAGGTGCTTTATGAAAGCAACGCAGGTTGGAAAAACGCAGACAGTGCAGGCTATGAGATGTTTCTTTGTTTTTTCAAGAGTGTCTTTATTAAATAGAACACACTTGCTATTTGCTGTGTGTTATTAGCGGTCGTTGTAATAACGGAAGACCTGGAGCACTTCATTTTCGATTGTCCAGGTTATAGTACATAAGACAGATATCTATGATTTTACAGCGACTGCTTCTAGCGCACAGCAAATAGTAAGTGATTTTTTAATAAAGAGACTATTGAAGAAAGTAAAGAAATATCATACAGCCTATGTAAAACATAAGCAATGAATTATTTAACATAGCAAGCAGCACAGTATCAACAACAATAATTACCTGATCTGATCTTATGTGGTTGATCAGCGTTACGTAGAGGATGGATGATCTCGAGGACCAAACAATAATCAATAACTTTCAATAAATTCCGTACATTTCCTGATGTGTGCCTCAGGCATTGAGAATTGTAAACACCATTTCAGCTGCAGCAAGGCACTAGAACTTATGTATAGGAAGTTGGGTAGATCGATACATGTAGGCTTATTGAGCTTATGATAAAGAGGCTGGATTTTGCACGCCTTCTCCTGCTACGTGGCGGGAACTTCAGATATGTAGAGAACCTGAAAGTTTTTCCTCAATTATCGTTTATAATGCGTGTTTGCTGTCTTGGTAAGTATTGCCAACGAGAGTATTACAAGTTTTGTGCTCCTCTGACAAGTTTTTGTACAAACGGTGAAGAACCAGGTGGAAGTTTTTTCCTTTCTTGCATTTCACGTAGTTTGTAACGATTTTTTTTAGGCTCCTAACAGACACCAATACACTGCCCACAAGGGTAATACTGCACTACATGGAGGTTTACTGACACAACAGGACTTACACATGCATGCGATATTAACACATAATATCAAAAGTAAATTAACACGATATACAACGTAAAATAAACTAAAAATACAGCAGCAGTACATCAAAATTGCATTATACCATGTCTAAGCTTGTGCTGTTCATTGAATGCCAGCTTGGCAGGGAGAGTAGTTTACCCTTCTATATAGAAGCAGCAATCTTTCTCACGCCAGGAAGCTGTATTATAGGATTTGAAAATCATGGGCAGTAATTTGCACTGGAAGCCTAAAGTATACATATTAATGTATATTTATTCTATGTTCTGCAGAATGTTTCATTTTAGGTTGTGAACTGGGCCATTGATAAGCTTGCTCTTGGAAGACATGCGTATAAGCCAAGCAAGACATACAGTGGTGGGAATAAACGGAAGTTGTCTGCAGCAATCTCTTTGATCGGCAACCCTCCTTTGATATACATGGTAAAGTGCTAGTTCTTCATTTTGTTCCTTTTCTTTATTGACGCTGAGATCATTATGAATTTTATCAATTCATATTAGCACCAATAATTATGGCATGTAGCCGACACAAAAATCTCTGCAATCTTGTACAAATATCAAAAGGATAATCTTAATAAAGTGCATTACGTTTTTTGTTGACTTGCCACAGGAAACTCTTTTGCCTTGATTCATAAGTGGACGACAATAGCAGTTGGCATTGTTTTTTTGATTACAGCCTTTTGCTTATCGAAAACCATTGGTTAGTAATCTTTGTGGGTGTCATAACATATTGGCCTTTTATTATTACTGTTCTCCGTGCCTTTGACCTATTATATACCCATGATATGTATAAACTGAAAGGAAAATTCGCTTTTTTCAACTCACTTCTAATCTGATTATGCTGAGACACTTTGGATGGATATGCATATATAAATATATATATATATATATATATATATATATATATAAATATATATATATATATATATATATACACCATATAGATATGTATATATAAATATAATATTTATATTTTTATATGTATATATATATACATATATATATATATATATACATATATATGTAATGTATGTATATGTATGTATGTATTTTTAAATACACACAGGCACAAACTATCTTTATTGCCTAACATCTTAGGATGAACCTACTACCGGAATGGATCCCGGTGCGAGGCGATTTCTGTGGAATTTGATTTTGAGTATAATTCAACGCGGGACCAGATCAGTTATATTGACAAGCCACAGGTATGATTTCTTATGTCAGTGACGTCCCTTCCAGATGAGAGGGCTAAATTGTTTATGAATGACAAGGCTATGATATATTAGGGCTGCAAATGCCTGGTTATACGTATATTATTCTCTTGATTGGCTGTTTTGCAGCATTGACAGTCAGCAGAAATTGGAAACACTTAACAAAAGAGCTTTACGCCTACCACTATCAGATTATTCCTCATCTTATGATGAACTACTACACAAGACTAAGTTTACTACAGTCCACATTCATTCAATTAGATAATAAGGCCTAGAGCCTTTTAAAACATTACGCAATCGTTCTTCTTTAAAGATAACTTTATTCCAAAACCTTCAGGTTATGACCTTCGCATGAGAGGTACTCTTGATATTCCTAAGGTGAAAATTACTAGATATGGACTTAAATCCCTCATATTATTGTTGCCTAAGATCTGCAACTCTCTCCTAGATGATATAAAGCTGTCAAACAGTATAAAACATTTCAAAACAGTCATATGCCACTTTTTCTCAAATAACCAATGCATTTGCATGGCCTGCAGCCAGTAGCATGATTTTTTGAATGCAGTCTGTATTGCAGCATGATAGTTGTATTAGTATTCAGTACTTTTGCAACACTAATATTAAACTAGGTTATTATTATTTTTATTATTTTTATTACTGTATTTGCCATGTACTATTAGTGAGTTAACTGTGCGAGAAGCCTAGCTGATTGTGGATAGATCAGCAACATTTTCTATAGAACACATTAAAACAGCATCCCATTAAGGAAATTCAAACACAAGCTGAATGGTCCAATGACAAGTTCAGCTCTCTGTACATTTCTGTTAGTATTATTTACAGCGCATAATTGTGCGTTATAGAGTAACTATCTTCTAAACTATCTATTTTCTACAGTTCTTCAAATCAAGTTTTGCATATCAAAGCTTTGCAATTCAATGCAGATGTTTAAGTTTTATCTATATTTCACGCAACTTCTATCGCGTGGTTCTGATTACCAAGAATCACATTTCAGAATGTTATCACTCTTTTTGATGCTCCTCCTTTTCTCTTCCAAATACCCGATTTTGTTACTGTCCATTGCTGCACACCAGACACAGATATTGTGTGTTGTACTGATGGATTCCATGACAATGTTGACACATCGTTCACTGTAATTGATTTGCGCATTGCAGAATTGCTTTCTTTCCTTTTCCATTCGGAATCTTCTATCTGATAGAACTGATTGAATGGGTATGATGTTTGAAGATAAACCTTTCCTGTTCTGTGAATACCATAAAGGATTCTTGATGTAGTTTGAATGCCCACAATGACTGCAAGTTGGGTAATTGCGTACCATTCATCACTCTCTTTCGTCTGGCTGTAACAAAATGGTCCATTTCTGGTTGCAAAGGAAACTCGTTGAAAGCAAAAGATGAATTCTCCATTCGCATCATCATATACCATGCTTAATTGAGGCAAGCCTAAGCGAGCAGATGTCAATGACGTGTCTTTCGATTGATCAATTTTACATCGATACTGTATGGTTCTTGCAAGGGTACTATTAACTGTTCCATGAAAGTGTTGTAAATTGGTGAGGTACTTAATATCAAGGAGAAAAAACCCATTGTAATTGTCACCTTTCAAGACTTTCTCAGGAGTCTTAGCTTTCACATGAACAGAAAAATGTTGATTATTAAGTAGTGAAAGTCTATTTGTATGCAGATGAATGAAGCCATTGCGAGTTGTGTTTGTTGATGGTGCCAAGCTAAATTGGTCTTTTTCTATGAATGTGATTGATTGAAATTGAATGAATCCAGTGTCGTAATAGATGAAAATGTCGATGTTATATGCATTGGAATGGCTTCCATCCGTCTGTGACAGGAAATGAGAAAGTGATATATTGTGTTGGATTGATTCCCCATTGGTGAATTGTTGCTGATGGAAATTGGTGATATTGAATTGGAGAATGCTTTTGTCTGGTTGTTTTCTATTAAGTCGTTGTGGTACGGAGTATATGGTGGTTGTCTGATTTGTTTGAAAAGTGACTACACTCCATATCGTTCCATTAGGTCTTGCAGCATCCATAACCTAACATGAAATAAAGATTACAGAGTTAACTATGTTATATACTGCTAAAAGTGCAAATAAACGGTCCCTTTTTTCGTCGGTTTTCAACTTTTGAAGTAAGAATTGACGTGTGAAGTAGAAATTGGATGAGAATCCTTTATACACTCATTGTGCTGCAGAGGTCATGGAGGTATGCAAATGATAGGTGAAGTTTTAACACATTATTGGAATCTCTACCTTGCTGTCTCGCATTACGTACTGACAATATAAAATAAATGCACAAAATACCCTTGTCCTGGGTCAACAACTAAAGAAATCAAACTAACTATATGCTGTATACTTTTACAATGTTAACAACTAATTGCAATGAATTTGAAATGCTTGAGTCCTCATACTGTATATTGAACATTAACCCCCAGCTATTAGCAACCCCCCCAATCTATGCATTTTTAGCAAAAATGCTAAACCCCCTCCATAGAATTTGGTACCAAATATTGTCTATCCTTTATCCTTTCTCCGCCGTTCTGATGAGCACAGGCCTTGAAGAAGGATCACATATTTCGACCTTACAACTGACTCTAGTGATATTTTTCCACAATCCAGGAAGTGCTACATTACTAAGCATAGTATGATAGTGTGACCCAAAGATTAATGAAATACCTGATAGTTGTATTCAATATTGAATGAATAATAATTGGGTTGATTAATGTTGAAATCAATTAATGCACTGCTGTCAATCTTGCTCAATTGATTTGTTATCAATGTGGCAATTCCTTGATTTGATTCAATTGTTCCATTGTCATGTGTGATTGATGAAGTGACCTTTTTGAAATGCACCTGATCAATTTTATTGCCCAATGTTTGATTATCAGCTGCTGTTGATGTTTCAATCATTGCTGTAGATTGAATAGAAACTGTGTTATGGACTGTAAGTGAATTTGAATTCAATGCCAAAATATCAAGTGGCTCGTTTTTCTTGCTGTCATATTTGAAGATTGGTACTTGAGGTGTGCACCCGTACAATTCTATCCTTAAACATGTTGACTGTTCAGTTGCAGTTGTAACCCTTGCAGATGGAATGATCCTAATATATCTTGTCATAGTTCTATGAAACCAATTCACTCTTGTCTCAATTGGTTCCATTCGTCGAATGCCATCAAATACCTTTTTATTGGCACTACCAATATCCTTGTAGTAAGACCAAGTTGATCCATCAGTGCTACACTCTATGCTGAATTTTGTTATGTAGTGGTGACCAAGATAAAGTGCATTGGCTTGCATCGCTAGTCCTGTTAAAGTCTTGACAGATCCGAGATCAATTTGCAGGTAATCTGACAATGGAGAGTCTTTCCCAGAACACCAACCAGAAGATGATTGTTCATGTAACCTTGCCCAATATGGTTTATTATTGTCTCGATTATACCATGTGGACGGTGCAGTAAATGCTGAATCCGGAATTCGCCTTGTTTGAATCCCCATTTCTTGTGAGCATTCATCTTTACCTTGTAAATCTCTAAACAGGTAAATGGTTGTCTCAATGATAGATGCTCCGGTTCCTCCTACCTTATTTATTGATTGCTCCCATTCCTTTCTCTCTCCTCCTGTATATGCAATTGCAGCCATGGAACAACGAGGTGATGGCAAATTGGGTGTAGCAAATGATGCTGATACTCCATATCGTTGTAATGCCAGTGCTGAGGATGCATCAAATATTACTGCATTTGCGGCTACGATGAAGAGTATTTTACCGTGTGTTAAGCTATTTAAAAAATTTGCGAGATTTGTCCTTTGGGCAGTACTGTCATATATATCATATGTGCTGCGATGTTCGTAGATTCCATTTCGATAGTCAAATAAGACAGTGTTGATACCTCGAGTGTTTAGGCTGTGTTGATGGCCATTGATGATTATATGACCTCTTGAGTTTGAGCAACTTCCTGAGACATCATCACAGCTTTCTGATATTAACTTTATATTCAGTGTATCTACAAAGAAATATATTGAATAATCGGAGTAATTTATGAACACTATGAATCGTAGCGTTCATAATTTACTGCCTTTCTTAGAACGACAGTTATATGCATACAATTATAAGTGTGAGATTATACGCAAAATATGACAATCGCTTTGAGTCAGCAGTGCATGTTTCAGATTAACTTAATTCATCTTCAGGTACTGGAATGTACTAAGATTGGCTAACGGAACATAGTAATATACGTCAGTACCTCTTTTAACATGAAAACTAGGGGGAGCAAGTGCCCACCCAGTTTTCACCCTTCCCCCGCAGCTGCAGTATGTCCGAATGCATTGACTCCCTAGTAGATTGTCCCTGTTTCTCTTTCATGCTTTGATACATGGATGAAAAGGCATTGAAAGTTCTCACACACAATATCGTCTTATACAAATCGTCTCTCTAGCTGTCTTTGTGGTTTTTGACTTTGCATATAAGCAACAACATACAGTAAATTTCCAAATGTTAATGAAGATCTTACATTTGTATTTTCTGATATGTTATCATACTGTAATCTTATTTCTCTGTCACTTTGCCTGCTCTCCTTCATTTTTACTCCTTCATTTCATAGCTTACTCGTGTATAAAAGACCAATCTTTGTGCTCAGAAAGGGCGTTTTCTTAGGGTAAAAGGGTGTGGTAAAAATTTTCTGGGGCTTTCCTCTTTCCCCTTTCTTCTTTCTCAGACCCGCTTTCTTCTACCGTACGCTCAGGGGCCATGGCCCCTCAGATTTTACTGGCTAGAACCGCCCCTGGCCACAGTATATTCAGGTAGCTTGCAAATGAATACCTGTAGTTTACAAAGCACAAAGAAAAGAAAAAGAGAAAAGTTAGTATATCAAAAAGCTATACTGCTAATAACTCTGGATTTGTCCAATCTTGTCCTCTTGGACAAAAGATAACTATAGTAAGTTGACCTATAGTTGACCTATTGACAAATTGGGCTCCATTTATTTGTACTGCTTCAATTCTATGTTTTAATTAAGCTTTATGGAGAACCAAACTTCACAGGCACATTCTAAATGGGGACGCACAAGCGCAAAATAAAGCTTTTCTCTTGTTCTTTGTGAACAGCCAGAAAACATTTCTTCTTAATAGGCCGACGGCTCTATTTACTTTCCCAACAAGCAGATCCACTGTTTTATTCCTACGCAAATCATTTCAGATATATACGCCTAAATACTTGTCAGACTGTACCTTTTCAAGAGGAACATCCGAAATATGATATTCATTTGTAATACTATTTCTTTTCAGTGTGACAGTCATTGAATAGCATTTAGCAACATTGAAGTCCATGTCCCAATCACCGCTCCTCTTATAGAGCCTGCCCATATCTTTCTGCAAAACAACAGCATCCTCTGCTGGTGTTATTTCACGATAGAGTACACAAATAGATTTATCTTGGGATGAACATCAGCAATTATGTCATTCATATATGAAAAGAACAGGACTAAAGAAAGATCCTTGAGGGACACCAGAAAGAACATCACAAGGACTTGATGCTTCGCCACCCATCACCACTTTTTGCGACCTTCCAAAAAAGGAAATCTTCATTCCTCGAGAGATTCTCTGCATGTAAACCACGCATTTGTAATTTCCTCAATAATTTCTTGTAACAGACCTTATCAAAAGACTTTAAAAAGTCGAGAAAAATGAAATCTGTTTGACCTTTTGAATTTATAGACTGAGCAAGACTATGAACGAGAGTTAGTAGCTTGGAAGTACATGAGTGGTTTTTAACGAAAGCCATGCTGCCTTTCGGTTATAACTTGATAATTTTCCAAATGGGCATATATGGCAGATATGATTATGTGTTCTGAAAGTTTACAGGGTATGAATGTTAATGAAATTGGCCTATAATTTTTGTAATCCGACTTAACTCCTTTTTTAAATAGTGGAGTGACTATTGCTTTCTTCCAGTCTTGAGGAATATCTTATTTTCTCAAGGAATTTTCGAAAATAAGTAATTTTGATGAATTAAGACATCATCAATGATTGGAATATATTCCTTCGCTTTTCAAACGATGGTAGATCTTTGACACGTGAGAATAATTTGAGAATAAATTTAAGCTCAAAACCCAATAAATTTAGAACATTGATGCTCTGCGAACAATTTTGGCATTCTGCCAAAGTGTATCTTTATGGCAAGAGAGTATCTTTTATCATGATTGCAGTATAAACAGGTACTATGTCAAAGNGCGAATATGTAGTTCAGTCTGTTTTAAGGACGATTGTCTTTAGGGAGGATTGTTTTAAGGAGGATTGTCTTTAAGGAGGATTGTTTTAAGGAGGATTGTCTTATTTGAAAAGTACACTCCTTTTCACAAGCTGCCTAATTATTAGCTCAGCCCCAATGTTCTCAAATTTTTCTGGTTTTGAGTCTAAGATTATTCTGTAAGTGCGTATGTAGGAACGGCTGAAGAGCTAATTCCTAAGCAGCTCCTGTATGGTAAACCTGTCGACGAAAAGCATCTAACTCACAAGCTGAAGGTGAGGTTTAAGGATAAAAACTTAGAGAATGAAAAGGTATGAGAAAACCCGTTGATATGTGATCTTCTGTGTTTGACTAGAGCTAGCTTAAGAAGTCACCAGAAAGTACATCGAAGCCGCAAACTAACCAATTACAATCTAAGTGATACACAGGCGCGAGTGTGGTAAAATCTGCAACAATGCTGCAGGGCTTAAGCGTTATTTAAACAGTCACGGAAAAAGCGTTACAGAGCTTTGTGACAGAGCTGTTCATGTCCATAAAACTTGTGCCAAGAAATGTAAGTCTCTGGTTGGAATAGAAAGCTACATCAAGCAGGACTGCTACTGCTTAGCAAAACTTCAAGCAATGGCAATACTAGAACACGAGTTGCAGCCATCACATTTGTATGCAAGTATATGTTCATTGTGACAGTATTATTAATTTTGAATGTATTTTATGAGTGCAAGCGTATGAGTATCGATGAATGTATAGATATTTGCATGTATGTACGTCTCTAAGGAATTTTCTTTGGTATATATGGACAAGTTACGTTTACTTCATAAGTTAGCTCTTCATAGAACACATTAATATGATGTGATTAGATTTAGCTATTAGGGAGAACACGATTTGATTTACCTCTCTCATCATGAAAGTAGAAACGCAGTTTATCAAAATCTCCACAACCAGGATGGTGATGCAAAAGCTCATTGACACTTGGACGAGTTGATCCTCCACGTGGATGCACGCAATAACCAGACATTTGCTGAATGTTGGAATAACCAATCTGTTTCCATATAGTTTTTGGGGATGTACAATTCTCTGTCAGAATCAAGTATTCCTCAGATACAGTGTCATATGTAACACATTTGCCTGTATTGACATGTCTCAAATGATAATCATTCTCATAATGAAAACGGTCACATGCATTAGGATTCCTAAGTCTAATATAATTGCTAGAAGAATCGTAGACCCAACAGTGGCCACCGAAATGCCTGATTATGTAGTAAGCATTTGGTCTGAAATAATACTTGTTGGTATCGAGATTGCAACCAGACTTGATTACCACTGCAGTATTGGCAGAAGGGTTTGATGATCCAGTTTGCGGGTGTAAGCATTTGCCAGAATTCAAATGAATTATCACACGATTGTTTTGGTCATACTGGAAGAGATTACTCGTTGAATCACAATTAGATGATAAACCAAGAAAGCTTCCATCAGTTGTGGAATTAACATTGAGACATTGATTGGTTGGAACATGAAGAAGCTTTGCACCTGTTGACCATTGGAACTTTTCTCTACATATTGACGTGAATACAAAGACTTTTCTTGTTGTATCATACTGTAGACATTTGGCGAAATGATGACGTAGATAGAATGTTGTAGTTTGAGCAGTATATTTGCCATTGCTTTCCAGCATCAGAAGCATAGAGATTTTCAAAACCAACCAAGGAGATACTCCAATTGTTTTCATTATGCCACTGCTCTGTGGAAGACCTTTTAAGCACACACATGTACCCATTAGAGCACACAAATGCTCACTAATATGATGTTGATATTATTAGCCTCTCATTTTGATTGGCATGTTCTTATTGAATGTATACAGGTAGTCCAATTGTTGAAGGGTGCGTGCTGATTTATGACACCATGTATTGCTTGCTTGTGACTGTATAGCATTATTGAGTGTCAACCCATGACACTTGTATATGATTTTCTATGTGATTCGGGATACCTTATATGCGTTGCCTAGTAATGCTCGATTAACAGTTTGTTTATATTGTGAAGCTGGAACAGGGTGACATGATTAACTTCGAAGTCATTGAAGTCAAACACCAAAATCTCTGTCGCCATACTTTCCAACTATGATCTGGGCATTGTTAAAGCCCTGGTTTGCTTTTCCTTGTATGATTTCAAAGCTACCAGAATGCATGCTTGTAATACATTTTCCTATTCAGAAGCTAACTGTGCCACTCTTAGACATGTAAAATCAACTCACGGACAACTATATTTATATTGGCACTCTTATTAACAATTTCTCATTACACAGATGCTAAGCCTATTACTAATAGTTAATTTTCCTCTTTGCATGATGCAAAGTCATTATTACAATGAGTGTGAAGTCACTTAAGTTTAATTTTTCCATTTCGGCTACCTCCTGCAACAGGTGGTATAATTAGTTTTTGATGGAGAAAGCACTGTTTTGAACCGTTGAATTGCATTCTTAGCTTATAATAGACTTAGCTCTCCAAATTTTTCAATACCAGGAGTATGTGCAGTATACTCCCGATAACTCGGACTTTCAAGGAAAACCCGAGATCAGTCCCAGTTAGTTGGAGTCACGGTAAAGCGGAGCCCTTGATAGCAGGGACTAATGGGTAAAGTCTAGCCATCACATTGATAAGTTTATGTGAAAACCATATAAAAGAAAGAATTGAAAACTCCACGTACACGATTAGAGTAAGACGAGACCGAACTACATTATGAATTGTTAAGTAGGAGGGCTGTATTCGGCTGCATTTTGGTCGCATCGCATTCAATTCAGACCAGAATTTGGTTTAAGTTGGGGATAAATGCGGCCGTATAAAGTGAACTTTGAATTAAGTGCAGCACATTGAAGTGAGTGCGGCAAAAGTGCGACGTAAATGTGGCATTGCTTTATGCGGCCGAATTTTTGTCGTTTTTAATTGCAAGTTCCGGATATTGTTTTCTCTGTTTTGTTAAATATTTATGTTAAAGGCAACGGTGCGCGTGTGCAAGCTACATTTCACGTACGTACCTGCGTCGTTTCTTATATTTACTTGTACTAGTGCTTTCTAGTTTATGAAAATGCTGGAGTTCAGTGACAACGACTAGGCCAAGGTTATTTTACTGCGCTCAAGAGCTGTGCATACAACATTTGAAAAAGAATTTGCTAACGAAATTCTTCCCTTTAGGATGGACCCATAAGCTCACTAACAACTTCTCTGATCTTCGAAGGTGTGATTTCCTTATGCTATATCAATGATTATAAAACTACATGAACACAATTTTCAATTCTTCGTTCACAAAAGCCATGTTGGTTTATTTTTGTGACCGATCTATGCATACGTCGTGTAAACTAAGTGAAAATGGAATTAGATGACGCGTCGACAAAACGCAGAAGGGCCTGTTCAAGTGCTCTTAACATTTCACTATACATCGCTAAACATTTTGTTTATTGAAATGTTGAGAGCGTTTGAGCACCTACTTTAGTGATTTTTTGCGTTGTTGTGCGATGTTTGGTCTTGTTTTGCAGAAATGTAAGCCCGTGAAAGTGAAATCAGCATATTTAATTAAATGTTTTACAATCACGATTGAATTCTTTTGTGACAGCAGGGTGTTGAATAATTCATTTACTTACTGACTGTCGTGATAATCGTTATCGTAATAATCGTGATAATCGTCCAGTGAGTACCAGGCTTAAGCCTTTCCTTAGTTAGCGCAGCCGCAGTAGTGATAATTATCTTCCACTGATTGGACGAGCAAATCATGTGACCAATGACATAATTCGATTATCGAATGTTTTGCAAAATGCTTGTGAAATGTTGAAAGCGTTTAAGCACTCATCTCTCAACATCGCTGCACTTTGCTGAGTATTTCGTTCACATGTTTAACGATGTTTTGTGTAAGGTTGAGAGCTTTTGATCAGGGCTTAAACTGACTACCGCTTTTTTGCCGTGCGATTGTCGAACTCAAAGATTTCAATTGGACGCGACCTAGATGCGATCGTATAACATCCTCCTTAGTATGGTTTTGTTAATTCAGTTCTTAATTAGCATGGTTTTGTTGGAAAATTCATGGATGTGACAACTAATGTGACAGCTCGACAGTTCTCCCTGCTTTTTGTGTCCTTCTTCTCATCATCTTATTTGTCGTTACTCTTCAAATCAAGCTAATTCGTGCATTTTTTTTAAACGAAACAAACTTTCTTCCGTTATTCTAGATGTTTTGTAAATATTTCCTCAAATCCAGTCTTAATTGTTTCAAGAGTGTTTCTTTAGTTCTCAAGACTCCCAATAGCAACAGCAAATCAGATTAAGTATCTGTGATGCAGGAAATAGAATGTTCAGGTTTTTTTAGGCATGTAGTGGATGATGTTTCTATTTTGCTTATCGTTGATTAAAAACTTTCTTGCAATAACAGTCTTTTTCAAGCTATTGTTTGAAACTCAGTCTGCATATGTTTTTAAGAAGGTTCTTAGTTTTTACGTAGATTATGTCTCTCATAAGAAAAAGTAGGCAATAAATCAGCGTTTTCCTAACATTGTTTGAATTCAGAAGCTTACCAGCCCTTATTTCAATGTTTGTGAAAGTATTCGATTAAACACTGGGAAAAATGTCGATGCATGTGTTAAGTAGCACTATCCTCTGTCCATTGTCAGAAATGATTCGCATCTAGCTATTTATTTGTCGAAGATCCGTGGAGGAGGAACGTTCATAATGAAAAGGAACTTTAACAATCTCATCCTGCATACAGGGGTATAGTCTAGGGGTAATGCGGCATAACGCTATTATCAGTGGCGAAGATAAAGGAAATTGTTAGTGGGTGCAGAACCCCAATTTACCGACAAAAAAGCTTCGTTCAAGTCGAATTTGCCGAGAAATTAGACTTTTCTTCAGTTTTATCAGCCTTACAACGATCGATGAACACTATTGATATTCGGCAGATGTGCCGACAAGCTAAATATTGCGGGTGGGGTACCCCGCCCCTGGCTGTCATGCTTCCCAAAATGTCTTCTCTTCACCGTTAATGTCACCTACTTAAGCAAGTGTTGACAAACTCCTTATACTTCTATTATACTGTAAAACGCTGTAGTTGTTTCTACAATTTTACGACTACACCACTCCCTGCATGACGATGATTTCTTTAGTATGAGAAGGTGTAATGCTAAATTATGTATTTTCAACCATACGTTGGGAATCCGAACTGCAGAAGTAACTGTGCTCTTCTCACGAAGAAGCACCC
>OLMO02000238.1:3490413-3504299 GCA_900291935.2 Cassiopea xamachana
CAATTGCCTCTATTGTTTGAAACGAGCTCTGTATAGGATTAGCGAAGGTATTGAGTATGAAATGTATGGTGACTTGTTTGATGCGTACATTTGAAAGCTGTTTTAGAGTAGTAAGCAACTTTTACATCATCAGCGTGGTGCCATAGCAGGTATTGCTGATTGCCATGTAGATGTAGACGGATGTATCGAATGCAAGTTCTTTTAGCTTGGATCTTCATACCATTTTAGTTAGAAAAACTACAAGAAACTACTTCACCTTCTAATTTCTACGGAATGTACTACCTGTCAATAGCTACTACACCAAGAGTAGTAATTGAAAAGAATTTTTTCTTTAGAGTGATTTATGGATGGGGAGCCTATCGTCCACGGGACACGTCTGGCCCAAAAAGGGAACTTTTTGGCCCGAGAGGAGATCAGATCATGTTATGAAAATGCATCTTGCCAGCTTTAATATTTTATTATTACCATCATTATTTGACTATCATTAATGTTTTTCTTTTACCTTTGGCCCACTCTCCTAGACGATTTTCAAAGTCTCTGGAGTGGTTGCATAGACTTGATGCTATATTGGGATGTAGCTGTAGATACTACTGTCATGAATTCTCTGCAGTATATGGTTATAGACAAACAACAAGCTTCACACACTATAGTATATACATGAGGAGTATAGTATATACATGAGGAGTATAGTATATAACTGAGGAGTATAGTATATAAATGAGGAGTATAGTATATACATGAGGAGTATAATATATACATGAGGTTTCTGTGTATGATATCGTTTATAGTAGGTGTAAGGTTTGTTTCTGTGGTGAATTGCGTTTCTCGTTTTATGGTAACTGTGCATTTCATTAAGGTACAACCATAATTAACTTTATGTTTTTTAAACTCTTTTCAACAGCATGGAAGAATGTGAAGCTCTGTGCACTCGCCTCGCCATTATGGTAAATGGGAAGTTCAAGTGTCTTGGAAGTACTCAGCATCTTAAGAACAAGTGAGTGGTACTTGATGTACTTCAACGTGCAGCAATATCATGCAATTTCTCTATAATGATCGTTTGTTCAAATATATAGAATTGCAACCCAAGTAGAATTTCATAATAGCAAGTCACTAGTTTCAATGTTCCTGGCTTACTGCTTCGTCTATTCACATTCTAGCATATTTTAGCATTGTTTCATTTTCAAGTAGAATAATGGAATTTGTATCTTTTGAAATTGACAAGCAATTTATGGGTGGTATATCACATATATTCCTCTTTTCAACAACTGCATTATCTGGTTGATTTCCTTCTTAGTGTAAAAGTGTAAGCAAAGAATAGGATATTCAATAAATAGACATTTGCCATAGTAGTACAAACACTAAGTATGAAACGTTACGGTGCAAGCGTTTGAGTTAGAAAGCAATCCTTTGGGTATGCTTATTTGGTCCTGAGCAAAATGCAAACCATCCAGTAGAGTGGAAGGATTATCATCATCAAATCAATATGGTAGATTTAAAATTCCACCTATCCCTTAACTGGAACTTTTACATTGGATGCGTCATATTTCTATTTTTTATACATGAGCCATCCATGTCATTTCTAGATTTGGTGAAGGCTACATGGTTGCTTTGAGAGTAAAAGGGAGCTTTCCAGACTTGGAGCCGGTAAAGAGATACTTTGAAGAAAATTTTCCAGATGCGGTTCTAAAGGTATTGTAGTAATAGCATTACAGCTTTTATATTTTTGCATTCACATTATCAAAGTTTTATGCAGTTATTTGCAATATCAGTCCAGCAAAGTGATTTTCACAAACATGACGTTGAGTGTGACAACTGAGCTCATCAAAGTTTGCAGTTAATGTCATATATAAAGGAGGATCTGGTTGAATATCCGATTCCGTAAAGTGTTGATGCTCCATTCATTCTCATCACGGGCAGGAGATAGTAGCGTTTGTCTCAAATAAAATGTGTTTCTATGTGAGCCCGTCGTAAACAGTGGCTTTATAAATGCTTCTGAGGTCAATTCAGAATGTAAGAACGCGCTCAAAGTTGTATCTCTTTGGTGCTGCATGTATTTGTAGACCTTTGCACATGCGGTATCTTTTCTGACACTGAAATAATTGGTTCTTAAACTATAGACGATGTTTTTGGTGTGTATTTGATGTGTACTGTTTGGTATTTGTCTCTAGTTTGGTAATAATTGTCTGCACAGAATTAGAATTCTCTCTGTCAGAGATGTTGCGAAACACCTATTGGGGGAAAGCGTTCTGACCAATTGACCAACTATTGTTACTAAATTGTTACTAAAAGAAGACATAACGGGCACAGAAAATACTGAAATTATTGGGGGGCGAAACCCCCTCCCATGCCCCTCCAACGGCACATCCCTGGTCTCTGTGGAGACCGTTCAATAGATATTTAGTGCCAGGGCTGAAAATTTGACTTCTTACCCCCTTCTCCTTTGTAATCACTGCAGATTCTTTTCATTCTTACTGCTTGAAAGATTAATGGATAAGCATGTTTTTGCCACAAAACTAAATCGTTAGGCAAAACAGCTTTTCACTGAATTGTGAATACATCTCCATTGCAACTTACAAGGTTTGTGTTTAAATTTATTGTTTGTTGCTTTTTCAAGCTCAGTTTTTCAGCAGCATACAGTAACGATTGTAGCGACTGTTGGGATCTGTCGCTCTCCTGCTTACTGAGGAATCTTTTGCAGAATGTTGGCTAGGAGGCCTGTTAAAGCGTTATCTGAGTTAACCAAATGGTAACTGAGGCTGATGTGATGTTAACTGGGTTAAGTGACTGTTAACTGAATCAAGCGAATGTTGACTGAGCTACCCGAATGTAACTGAGTTTACCGAATGTTATCTGAGTTAACCAAATGCTAATTGAGTTAATCTAATATTAACTGAGTGGCCAAGTGTTAGTTGGATGAAGAGCACCTTGAATGCTAGCTGATCAAGCGCTTCCTCTTTAAATTTATGTAATTTCATGTAGCATCGCAGTTAAGGTGAATAGAGATTTGAGTAAGATGAGCCACAAGAAAGATTATATAATAGGTTACTATGTTTTTATTTCGTGCTAAATGCTTTTTCTAGGCCTTCTGATAGTTTCTATTTTTCAATTGCAGGAGCGCCACCATAATTTGCTGCAGTATCAGATCCACTCATCATCTCGAGTTGTACTGTCGGACATCTTTGCGTGTCTTGAAAATTGTGAAGAAGGAATGAACATTGAAGATTTCTCTGTCAGCCAAACAACTCTAGAAAATGTAAGTCATAGCTATCGAGAGCTTTTACCTCCCAAGTAAAAGCACTTTTACTACAATATTAGCTTATGAAATGTACTTTTGACTGATGGCTTTCTTGTTGCTTGAAGGTGTTTATCAATTTTGCAAGAGAGCAGATGGATAAGCAAGAGGTGGATTATCCACTGTCAGATACGATGTCCCCAATCGAAAAAATCCGGCAGCTAGGTAGCGCAGTTCGAAGAACTGTCAGAAGCAAAAATTCAGTCCAATTTTCGAGATTATCAATCTCGCGACAGAATGAATCCATCAATGATGATAGTTACCTTGATGAAGATGACTTGCTATCAGTAGATTTTCGGAATTCAAATGTACGTGTACACTCTTTCCTTCTATTCGACATGTTTGTATGCTATAAAAGCCTAGTGTTGCTACATTCTGTTATTATAAGAAGCAGTAAAATTGAGGTTTAGGCTGGTTGTTCTTGATTTTTCTCAGATTTTGAGGCTGAATGTTCTTAATTTGTTCTTAAGTTAGAAGCGTATAGGTCATTTGGAAATATATAGAAAGAAAATGTACAAGACAACATCGGATGTTTTGATTGATTGAGAGCCATATGTTACAACCAAGACGGTCTCTCTTGAGCATTAATGATTTCTATTGAAAAAGGTTTGTAAGCAATTATAAATAGCCAATACTACCATAGTATCTAGTTTCGATAGAAGTAACTAATGTGCAAAAATCAAAGACAAAAACAATTATGGCTGTCACTTCCCCTCAAGTTAACAAGGAAGGGATATTTCATGTCCACTTGTTACTGGAAAGCTTCTGCGAAGTTTCCCAAAAATGCATATAACGACAAGGCTTCAGGCTCAGCCTTGTTCTTATCATTTTCTCAATTTTCCACCAAATTTCAGGCTTGTAGTCTGCTAAAATTGTTCTTGTAAAAAAGAGATTGTATTTCACACTTTACCGAACCCGAAGCCTTGTCATATGAAAGAGCAGTTTTAGATTGTCATTTTTGAGTAAATGATGAAATTATTGGAACATAGAGTGCTAGGCCTAGCTTTACGTATTAGCATGCGCGGCAAGGATCCTGTAAGTGATCTTTTCATGTTTTGTTACTCAAATAGACTACTTTTACTTTTGCGGTAATAGACCTCACAATTACGAAGTAAATAAGAAAACAATGGTGAAAGAAAACATCAATTTATTTTACGATAACTAGAAGCCAAGACAAAAAGTGTTATATTGAAATTATAAAATTATTCGTTTTATTAAAATTATAGAATTCCAGTACTTCTGCATTACGAGTCAGTTAATGTACCACAGGAAGTGCCGTCATGAAACAATGGGAAATTCTTCTATTGTTGCAATAATTAATAGAATTCATTCTTACCATCAACTCGAGATTCACACAATTGTTTTGATTCTTTTTTATAGTTTGTTTTGATATGAATTTCAAAGCATTGAATGAATTCTAAAGTACAGAATATAACTGACGCTTCATGATAATCACTGATTCATAGAACTTTTGGATAATTAATAATGAATTAAAGGCTAATGTGGAGAAAGTGTATTCGATCTACTTTTGATATTCAATGAACTGCTAAGGCTAGGTACCTCTTGAGAATTCCTACTGTGCCTATGTTCCAAAGCTATTAATTTCAATTGTTGACACATATGATTTTTGTTTTAGGCCCAGCTACAACTGCTCGAGACGGTGTGAATAAGTGCAAGGACGACATGCTGAAGAGAGATGAAATATAGCAATTTCTTGTGAAGTGTGAAATTTTTGCTTTTGAAACATTGTACTCTTCATTTAAGTTCGTTGTATTTATTTAAACTACTTGGAGAGTTGTCCAATTGAATCTATGTACCAGTTAGTATAAAATAGAGATTACGGCTTTTACGCCTCATAATTCCATTTTGCTTTGATTTTGTGTACTCAACATTGAACTTGTTGTTAATTATTTAAACTACATATATATATATATATGTATATATATAATATATATATGTATATATATATAATATATATTTATATATGTATATATACTAGTGAGATTAAAGAGCTGGCCACCACGTTATTTTTACGGAGTCTTAAAAGTTATAAATTATTTTGCCGAGGTTCTTAGGAGTGTAATACGCATTAATTGCACATATCTATTCTCTACAATTACGCCCATGCCCAATTATTTCTGACTCGAAAGTAATACTTTAGAATAGTATAAAGTACTTAGCTATGTTTTCTCATTTCTACGCTAAAACATTTGGGTCATGTTATTTTTGACTTAATAGGTATATTTATGCAGTTGTAATTGGAGGAAAAAAGGCAGAGACAAGTTGCTTGTAACAAGACCCTTGATGCTTATTTTAACGAAATTCTACAGAATTAATCTTTGGCATGTCATTGCGTATTTGTAGTTACATTTGCGTTCATTAAGTAGATTGGTTTGCATGCCATCGTTTATTTATAGTTACGTTTGGGTTTATTAACTAGATTATTATTCAGCTATAGTTCTTGCAATCAGATCATTCAAGATACGTTTTTATAGAGAAATATGCATTCGCGTGTGATATTTTTCCCTTATACATTACTTGTTAAAGCAAAACAGTTTCTTTACTGTTGATTTTGGGTTTTCAAAGGCGGATGAAAAATCCATCATGTTTAATCTGTTTTGACTTCTTCTTTACAAGCATATTTCTTTGTGGTATACCTATGGGCAAGCATATGTCATTTTGAAGGCAATAGGTCTTTCACTGCGAATGCCAAATAGTATAAAAGAGGTCACTTTGTTCATGATAAACATCGCAAATACTTTGTCAAATTTAGAAAATACACTGCTACGTGTTTTATATCACATTTTCCTATTTCATAAGAAAATATTCTAAAAGACTACAGACACTTGAATTTGCTGAAAGTGATGAATAATTGCACAGCGAAAACTTTATCAAGATTTATACCTTTGAGTTTTTGAACTATCAGATTAAGTCTTTTATTTTTGATATAGAACTTCTTGTCCTCTTGTTTAGTATAGTCCTTTTGGTGTAGTCCTTTTGTTTATGATAAACTAGCACATTAGCAAAGATCTGAATTCTTCCTTTTGATTTGCACCTTTTCTCGCTTGAAACTATACAAAAAATTTTTGTTTTAAAATCTAAAAAGTTTACTCATATTGAGACTCAGCACAATATCACGTCATCTTACACACAATGGTGTAGGCTGCAAAGCTTTTATCTCTTGCTATGCGTACATGTGCGTGTCAACACAGAGTACTAGTACTTCTCCATGTGCGATTTTAAAACAATGCTACGTGCAACTGCTTTAGTCTACTTCAAAGTGATGATGACTCCAAAACGTCTGCCTCATAAGTGAAAGTAACTGCCAATGATACTCTGTCAGAATGCAATAACTCTTTTTACTGTTTCTCCTTTTCTCTTCCAAATACCCGATTTTGTTACTGCCCATTGCTGCACACCAGACACAGATATTGTATGTTGTACTGATGGATTCCATGACAATGTTGACACATCATTCACTGTAATTGATTTGCGCATCGTAGAATCGTTTTTCTTACCTTTCCATACGGAATCTTCTATCTGATAGAACTGACTGAATGGGTGTGATGTTTGAAGATAAACCTTTCCTGTTCTGTGAATACCATAAAGGATTCTTGATGTAGTTTGAATGCCCACAATGACTGCAAGGTGGGTAATTGCGTACCATTCATCACTCTCTTTCATCTGTCTGTAACAAAATGGTCCATTTCTTGTTGCAAAGGAAACTCGTTGAAAGCAAAAGATGAAATCTCTATTCACATCATCATATACCATGCTTAATTGAGGCAGACCTAAGCGAGCAGATGTCAATGACGTGTCCTTCGATTGACCAATTTTACATCGATACTGTACGGTCTTTGCAAGGGTACTATTAACTGTTCCATGAAAGCGTTGTAAATTGGTGAGATATTTGATATCAAGGAGAAATATTCCATTGCAATTATCTCCATTAAAGACTTTCTCAGGAATCTTAGCTTTCATATGAATTGACAAATATTGATTGTTGAATAGTGAAAGTGTATTTGTATGCAGATGAATGAGACCATTCTGAGTTGTGTTTGTTGATGGCGGCAAACTAAAGTGATCTTTTTCTATGAATGTTATTGATTGGAATTGAATGAATCCAATGTCGTAGTAGATGAAGATGTCGATGTTATATGCATTGGAATGGCTTCCATCCCTCTGTGACAAAATGTGTGAAAGTGATATATTGAGTTGGATTGATTCTCCATTAATGAATTTTTTTTGATGGAAATTGGTAATATTGAATTGGAGAATGTTCTTGTCTGGCTGCTTTCTGCTGAAGTGTTGTGGTACGGAGTAAATGGTGATTATCTGATCTGTTTGAAAAGTGATTGCTGTCCAAATAGTTCCATTTGGTCTTCCAGCATCCATAACCTAACATCGAATAGAATTACGGAGCTAGATGTTAGATGCTCTTATCACTGGCATGAGATCTATTTTGTGGTCCTATCTACCAACACAAAAACTACAAGAACTGCACCTCTGCGTCTGGGTGCAGTCATTACATGGGAACAGTATCCATATAATTGAACACTATGCTTTGTGTTATGAACAACTGCTACTTCATTGAAAAGTATACTCTTAGTCACAAACTTATAATCTCTTTCTAGTCACTAACACACAAGCAGCTGATGAAATACTTAGTTAAGTGAACTCTAATTGGAAAAGCAATTGTCTTAGGCTTTCTCACTAATATCAGGCTTGCTAACTTTTGGCCAAAAGTATCATCTAGATTATTGGGAATAAATTGCGTACAATGATAGCATGGTTTGGGCAATATCTTACGAGTTGTGGAGGTCGCCCACTGGCAGTTCCAGAAAAAATATACTTACCTGGACGGCATGAAATTGCCCCTTTAATAACTTAAATTGCAACGTACCTGAAAAATATATTGAATATTGAACGAATAATAATTGGATTGATCAATCTTGAAGTCAACTAATGCACTGCTGTCAATCTTGCTCAGTTTATTTGTTATCAATGTGGCAATTCCTTGATTTGATTCAATTGTTCCATTGTCATGTGTGATTGATGCAGTGACACTTCTGAAATGCATCTGATCAATTTTGTTGTCCAATGTTTGATTATCAGCTGCTGTTGATGTTTCAATTATTGTTTTAGATTGAATGGGAACTGTGTAATGGACTTTAAGTGAATTTGTTTTTAAAACCAAAATTTCAAGAGGCTCGTTTTTTTGTCTGTCGTAATTGAAGATCGGTACTTGAGGTGTGCACCCATACAGCTCTATCCTTAAACATGTTACTGTAGTGCTTGTTGTGACCCTTGCAGAAGGAACAATCTTAAAATATCTCACCATTATTCTATGGAACCAGTTCACTCTTGTCTCTATCTTTTCCAGTCGTCGTATTCCATCAAATTTCTTTGCATCATTACTACCGAAGACCTTATAAGGTGTCCAAGTAGATCCATTTTCACTGTATGCAATGCTAAATTTTGTAACAAAATGGTGACCATTATACCTTCCATGACCTTGTATGGCTAATCCTGTCAAGATTCTAACAGACCCGAGGTCAATTTGCAAATAATCCGACACGGGAGTGTTTGCACCAGAACACCAACCAGGATGCAATTGTTCATGCAGCTTTGCTCGATATGGTTTGTGGCGTTCATCATTGTGCCATGTCGACTTTGCACTAAATGCTGACTTTGGGAATCGACTTGTTTGAACTCCCATTTCTTGTGAACAATCATCTGTACTTTGTAAATCTCTGAATAGGTAGATGGTTGTCTCAATGATGGATGCTCCAGTTCCCCCTACTCTGTTTATTGACTGTTCCCACTCCTTCCTCTCTCCTCCAGTATATGCAATTGCTGCCATGGAACAACGTGATTTTGACAAATTTAATGTAGCAAATGTAGCTGATACTCCATAACGCTGCAACGCTAGTGCTGAAGATGTATTGAATTCTACTGCGTCTCTAGAAGCCATGAAGAGTACTTTACCGGATGTTAGACCGCTTAGAAAGCTGGCAAGATTATTCTTAGCAGCAGTACTCCCAAGTACATTGTATGAGTTGCGATGTTCGTAGATTCCGCTTCGATAATCAAATAAGACAGTATTAATACCACGAATGTTTAGGCTATGCTGATGACCATTTATAATAATATGACCTCTTGCATTTGCACAAACTCCTGGTACATCATCACAACTTTCTGATATTATCTTGACTTCGAGTGTATCTGTGGAAACAACATGAAGAATTGTAATGAGCATTGAAATGAGAGCATTTGTGCATTGCTAATTCTGTATAGTTCAAACATCATGTTGGATTTTGCCAATTGCAATATTATTCACGTCAACCCTAGCCATCTAGGCTATCTATGAATTTATTACTTGGGGGTATTGCTCCTAAGCATTTAGAGATATCATTCGTGCTTGGAAAACTACTTTCTTACAAAAACTATAATAAAAACTACCTCTTTCATTATAAAAGTAGAAGCGTAGTCTATCGTCATCTGCACACCCTGGAAAATAACGAACTACGTGATCATTGAATGGTGGTTGAAGCAATCCTGTCAAGGGATGAACGCAATAGCCAGGTTCCAGTTCAATGTTTGAGTATGCATTCTGTTTGAAGACGGTTTTGAAGGAATCGCAATCGTCTGTAAGTCTCAGATAGTAAGGAGATGCATCATCATACGTAACACATTTGCCTGTATTGACATGTCTCAGGTGATAATCGTTCTCATAATGAAAGCGATCACATACATTAGGATTCCTAAGCTTAATATAGTTGGTGGAGGAATCAAAAACCCAACAATAACCACTGAAATGT
This sequence comes from Cassiopea xamachana, assembly GCA_900291935.2. Taxonomy (NCBI): domain Eukaryota; kingdom Metazoa; phylum Cnidaria; class Scyphozoa; order Rhizostomeae; family Cassiopeidae; genus Cassiopea; species Cassiopea xamachana. Next base: position 3,500,527 of record OLMO02000238.1, read on the forward strand.
CGGATTATGTAGAAAGCATTTGGTCTAAAGTAATACTTGTTGGTATCGAGATTGCAACCAGACTTGATTACCACTGCAGTATTGGCAGAAGGATTTGATGATCCAGTTTGAGGGTGTAAGCATTTGCCAGAATTCAAATGAATTATCACACGATTTCTTTGGTCATACTGGAAGAGATTACTCGTTGAATCACAATTAGATGATAAACCAAGAAAGCTCCCATCAGTTGTGGAATTAACATTGAGACATTGATTGGTTGGAACATGAAGAAACTTTGCACCTGTTGACCATTGGAACTTTTCTCTACATATTGACGTGAATACAAAGACTTGTCTTGTTGTATCGTACTGTAGACATTTGGCGAAATAGTGACGTAGATAGAATGTTGTAGTTTGAGCTGTATATTTGCCATTGCTTTCCAGTATCAGGAGCATGGAGATTTTCAAACACAACCAAAGAGATACTCTGTTTGCCACAATTGCCATATTAAAATCCTAATAACTAAGGAGTACTCCAAAGAACCACACAGATAAAGATGGAGTTTGCGTAGATTTTTTTTCTTTCTACTTCCTTATGTATGGTTTAGGCCAACGTAATTTTGTAGAAGACAAGCCTTGACCATTGCAGAGAGCTGGAAGCGGTCAATCTCCCTTCTCCGTCACGTAATAAGACTATGTAAAGGTATGTTTTAACAATGTATAGTTAAATGTTACCTTAAAACTTGCTGGTAGTATTGGCTACATATGTAAATAATTGGAATATCGATTTGAGTCATTTTCAAGTTGTATGGAAAATAAGTTGTTTCAAGAACTTTATCAGTATTGATGGAGCTGGTCCCATATACATAATTAATCTCAACGTATGCTTGAGTTGTAAGCAACTGTTGTCTAACAGCTATGACATCTATATGTAGCGTAAACATTAGTTCACCAGCAAGCGCTGTTATTGCTTCTCAATTGAAACAACTTTACAAATGATGAAGAATACTATTGAAAGTACTCTTTGTGTCTGCTGTTCGTGTGAAGGCTCTGTGAAGTTTGTTACAGTTGACTTTCCTCAAAAGTACAGGGTACATTGCTGCTTTGTAACACACTCAATTGCTAAAAATACATATTAAGAGATTTCATGGAGCTCTTTAGTTTGACATGAAATGATGACTTTACGAAATACTTAGTGTCAACACCCAAACTTCAAAACGATAGACTTGATTCTATGTAATCAGGGGCAGATCCAGACTGTGGCACAGGTCGCACATGCGACAGTTAACTTTCAGCTAAACAGCAATATTTTTATTCACTTGGAAAGTTTTTTTAATTTTTACTTCATCGAATCAGCTCTAAGATGGATTTTTCTATTTGCTCTAAGTAGGTAGGGAATTATATAGAAGTGTCTTACATTTTCCTATTCTGTGGAGGAGCTAGTCAGAAAGAGGAGATCCCATGTTTGTAATCTTTATTCCGGATTGTTAAATCTTACAGTTTTTACTGAAGCCCAATAGGGCAACAAAGTAGATAGAGTAAGATGTCTGTGCACAGGATGCTTCTTACTCACTGTCGCACGACTGTCGTACAATTTGCATATGAATTGAGGAAGCCAATCAAATCGTTTTCCTGTGCGACCGTATGCCTAAAGGATGCTTTGTAGTGCTGCGCACAATCTTGAAGTAGATTTGATAAATAGATTTGAGTAGGTTGCTTAGCACGTGAAAGGCCGCAGAATTCCATTCATGTCGCAATCTTTAGTATCTTATGATGGACTTATTGGAAAAAGTAAAGCACGTTCTTGAAAAAGAGAACTACAACGCGTTTTAGGTAATCTATGATGCTGAATAAGCAAAGCTCGTCAAATGTGCCGTGATTTCGAAGGAAATCCTATTAGCTGAACACTTATCTGCTAGTAGCGACATTCCAAAGAATGATGCATGCCTTCGCGTTATGCATGATAAAAGAGTCGTAGCTGCAAGGTACATTTCAAGATATCGTTTTCAATGTTAAATTATGTTCTCTTACTCCTTAAACGTGCCGGAAACCAATCTGAAATCATTTGTAGAGAGCAGGTAACTTTCAGGATCATATTTCATATTGCTAGGGAATGATCCTGAGAATGGTAATTCCCCATACTCAAAGCACATTTTTGTGTTGTCATTCAGTTACATGGATTGTGAAATACGTCATGAGATACTTTTGGTAACTGGTTATATGCCTTATACGTCAGGAGAGGGTCTAGTGCTGGACTTTGGGGGCATATCTGATTCATTTTATTGTCTTTTTTATATTGGAAGTTTCTTAACACTATTGTTTGCTATAGGAAATGTTGCCATTTGGGAGGGGACCATGACCCCCAGCCCTCCTTGGATCCGCCCCTACTTATAATGAAGCATGACGTATTAGCAGCAATTCATTTATAAGTCTAAGCACTGTAGTGGGTTAGAGCATTGGTTAGGGTAAGGGTTATAATTACAATTAGAAATTATAATTATATGAGTACCTCTTTTGCATGGCTTAGTTTTAATATGTGTTATGGTGTAATATTTACCTCCTCAACATGTGTAATTTAGTTTGACTATCTTCACCAGCCCCACAGCAAACAGTCGCAGAATTCCTTGCTTTGACCACGCCTACTAAAGAGCCACGCCCTATATGCGACAGTCATGAAATTTTCTAGATCCGCCCCTGTATGTAATAAATGTAATCGAACACATCCTACAACTGGAATTCCTAGGAGGAATTCGGATTGGACTCCCTTATAGGATAATAGGATTTTCAGTGGGACCCAGAAAAACTTTGGGGCTATGCCCACTTTTAAATCGATGTTAGAACTATTTTTAAGTTATAGCTTTCAAAGTTGCATATTGTATTTTCCTTGGTATTTATTTAAAGTGGATAGTATTTGCAGCATGCCTGCGGAATTTGTGGAAAGTCAACAGACATAATGAGCGAGGTAGCATAGTGGTTAAAGCGCATGCGTCCCACGCGGCAGGTCTACGCTTCGAGGCCGACTCGATGCCCTGACTGAACGCTCGCTCACTGTTCACCCAGCAGCAAATGGGTACCCAGTGGGAACACTGGGGAGATTATTATTATTATTATTTCAATTTTTTACAGACGGTGGCCCATTCAGCTAAGCTGGTTTGCAAGGGGTCGTCTATTTACAAAATAAATGATAAAATCTTACAAGAAAAAAAAGTACATATTTTTAGAAGGTCTAAACTATAAAGTGTATGTAACTAGATATATAAAACAACTATTTACAAATAAGATTTAAAAGATGCCAGAGATGGTGCACATTTAGCACCAGCTGAGAGACCATTCCATGATTTTGCTCCTCTGAAAGAATATCCTTTTTGCCCATTATTAGTTCTTTTTAGTGGCAACTTCAAATCTCTATCAGTGTTTCTTAGGGCTCGACAAGATTGCTTAGAATTCCGAATTAGAAGTTGTCTAAGGTAATTTGGAGCAAGGTCATTGAGGGACTTATAAGTTATTAGATAAAGGCGGCGAGGAAAGGAACTGGCCACCTAAACTCACATGCCAATGGCCCAGCATAAGTGCCCTCTCTAACAGGTACTCCCCTACGTACGAGAGTATAGGGGACTACCTTTACTTTTACATTACTTTTACAACAGAACTAACTAAAAGTTGAAGATAATTTACAGTTTCCATCTTCAACTCACTGCGGAAAAAAATCTATACAACAATTTCATGGTACTGCATCATTCTGAGCTTCCACAATGGAAACACACTATACCAAGTTTTTCCTTCCACATTTAAAAT
>OLMO02000238.1:3504399-3528083 GCA_900291935.2 Cassiopea xamachana
CTCTGACCTTCTAAACGCAGAATAATTTACATAAAAAATTTTGTATCATCAAAATTATTGGGGGGGCTTCAGCCCCCCTAGCCCCCGGAAATTACGTCCATGAACTTGCAAGTTTCTGGTATATTTTTGGCTACAAAAGCGCTTCAACGAAGAAAGGAAATAGATATGCCCTCGACAAATGGAAGTCACTTGGAAGATTATATCGAATGAGAGAGGTTTTTAGGAATGGGACCCGAAGGAACTTCTCAGCTCTATCAAGCCATCAATAAAATGCCAGGAGTAGTATCCTGAGAGATTTGACCTTTGTAAACAGAGCTGCCCAGAGATTTCAAAACTTCTGGGGCAAAATAAAACACGCGTTCCCCGCGAGCGAAGCGAGCAGAAAAATCGAGGGTTTTTATCTTCTACGAAAATTGCTGCTCGTGTTAAGATGTGAGGCACCCTAGACCTTGCGCTCTTGGGGCAAGTTGTTGCCCCCTGCACTTCTCCCTGCGACTCTGTGCATGAACCTTACAGTAATCAACATTTTGGCGAGTAGTGTTTGGCCCTGGCCAAACGACTTGATTTTCCACTCGAGATTTTACTCGACAAAAACTTGAGTAAATAATCGAGCCGTTTGGCCACCTTGGTGAGTTAGTCGAGTGGAGTGGATTGATGTTGAGTGAAGTTTGATCTGTGTCAAAAAAATCGAGTAAAGGATTGTTGTTGGGTGAAAATCGACTCGTTTGGCCACCTTGTCGAGGAAGTCGAGTGAAAGCATGATCAGTAGCGTCTCATTGGGGGTGGGGGGGGGGACAAATGTTTGTGATGGTAAAGGTGTTTAGCTAATATACGTTGCGGAAATATGAGTAGTTGAAAAGTTGAGAGAAAAGTCAAATGTTGAGGATAAAATCGAGTGAACATCGCCTCGTTTGGTCAGGGCCTTTAAAAGTAAATTGATTGCTAGGGGGGCTCTTTTAACCCATGCACTTTTAATGGATAAAAATATTGTACCCTCATTCGTCCTTCTAGTGGCACTATATGATTGCTGTATAAAGTACCAGAAAAGCATTGTTTTGTATCTGTGAGAAAATAGAATGACTTATTTATGGCTAAAGGAGAGTTGTTGTACAAAACGCTTTCACATTGCCCACTTTCAATACTAACTAATTCATCACAGAAAATCGTAGCCTACTAAATAAGTAAGAACTCTCAGAGATGTGTAAGTAGGGTCCAGACTAGTTGAAAGTTCACCAAAATGGCCGAATATGGCTAAGAATACAACACAATGGGGGTTTTAAATCTAGAATGTAGCAAAGTAAGCAGGGGTGGTGCTACGGGGGATGTAGGGTATTGCAAATAGCGTTAAAAATAGCTTTGTTAGTCCGTGCACGTGATCAGGGAGCCATTTTGGTACTCGTGCCAGGTCCCTCGCTGATCACGTGCTCGTCCCATTCATTCAATATTATTCTTCTTTTAGCTCTTCCTTTTTAACCTTATATGGACAATTTTTGGACCGAGATTTAGCTATTCTTTGTCGTATGTAAAAGTTGTAAGTAACTTCTGTCACGGAGAGTCGAAAAGTGAATTTACCGACATAAGACGCTATTTTCGGACGAAAGATTTGGAAATAAAAATTAGACGCTGAAAGCAAAAAGCCGTGACGCTGTGACAAGTTACACATTGCCATTTATTCATTCTGCCTTTAAAGCTTCTTGTTCTTGCCGTTTGCAAGTTGCCGAAAGAAGTCATGTATTCTCTGCGTCTGGCGCTGCCCTTGAAAGTTTGAGGTCATGAGTTGTTCTACTTTCAAGATCAAAGTTGTTTTTCTATATTCATGCAAAATTGATTGGTGGTTGTGGTTATACTTTCCATAACCAAAATGAAGATCAATGATGAAAACATGTTTTCGAAATAAGCACAAGGGCAGTTTCTGATTTTCTAGAGGGAGTTGTCCCAGCAATTGTTTTCTGGGGGCAAGCCCCCAGAGCCCCAAGTGTCTCTCAAAGAAGTTTATACCTTAGCACGTGAAAAGTGCTTCTTTATGGATGACCTACATTTGAAAAGCAGTTGGTTTATACAGGCCAACTAGGGAGCCCTAGAGGTCTAGACTCCTACCCTTTTCAACAAAGGCATGAAAGTGCCTTTTTGTAGTTCCCCTTCTTTTCAAAAAGGGCGTTTTCCTAACATGGAAAAGGCTTGGTCGAAAAAATTTTCAGGGGGCTTAGCCCCCGGCTCCCTCCATTTCCCTTTCCTACCGTCATACAAAATGGCAATAAGAATCATTTTACTTCAGAAGCAATGATATCATTAAACCAGAATTTCCTCCACTTACGAATCTGAAAAAGTATTCGAAGGCAATTTCTCCGTGAACAAGTTTTACCGTTAATTCGACCCATGCCCTCAAAAATTGCTAGTTGTATGTCTTATGTAATTTGAAAAATGGTTTAAAAACAGCTTTGGTTTATAAAAGCTGAGTTCACATTCCTTACTCGGCAGCTGGAGACCTGGCCCCCCCAGGAATTTTTTCGAGCACCGCCCCTGTAAGTAAGAACACACCAAATGATTGAATACTTTCATAAGTGATTAACATCATGTACAAAACTCCTCTGAGGGCTTAACTTGTCCAAATAGGGTCCAAAATATTTCAAAAACTACCAAAAATGGACGAATATGATTCGATGTTAAACGAGATTAGGTAAGGCAAGCCGGAATCACTCTCATACCTGGGATTGAATTAAATGGGACCACATTAACTGTTCTGGACCTCCCCGAAGTGATAATGAAACATCCACAGCAATTTGATAAATTCCTTTGCAAAAGTTGACCATTTTCATGAGCGAAAAAAGCTGACTTCTGTCCTAACTTTGAACTAAGTCTGCCATGGGCAGCGAAAATCGAAAGCGTTGAGCAGGAATAAAATAAAATGTTAACAGAAGATCTTATTTGTGGCCAATATGGCGAACTCCTAATCAAAGTGGTGAGCTCTATTGGTGTTCCAGTTAATTACAAAGCTCCCAAAACCTGGCCGCATACATGCACAATGACGTCTGTATCCAGATAAAAGCGCGTGCAAAGCACAGGTGCTTATATCTGGACGGCACCTGCATGGGAGATTATAGGGTCCACCTCCGCATGGGAACTATCTTTAATGATAGATTTTTAGAACTTGGCATTTTTGTGAAAGCTTATTGATACAGACAATAGAAGTAGCTTATTGATACAGTACCAAAGCTGATTGATTCAACATTTCATGAAGGCCTGTATCCATAGGGTAGCACGGGGAGGCAAGTGCCACCCCTGGGCAACAGGATACCAACATTTTCCCATCCCTGAGAATGCATTATCGTTGTAACTAAGGATATACCTCCTGAGATTATGGATAAGCTCAGCCTTGGTGTTTGTGACAAACTAGAAGGTTCAAAATTGTCATGCACACACATTTTAAATTGGATTAGGATAATATAAAGTATGAAATACGCTTCCAGATTTTGTACCACGTCATTTCTCTTGGACAATTTTGCCACCCCTGACATACAGTCCTGGCTACCAGCTTACTTTCATGGCATTCAGCAAATGGAGTCGGTTTAGAGCAGGGCTTCTCAAACTATGGGTCGCGACCCCAAATGGGGTCGCGCAATAAAATTTTGGGGTCGCGAAAAACTAGTACGGAGTTGTTCCATGGTCATAATAAATTATTTCGACACCTCTAACGTCAAGTTAATAGGCTATCCGTTTCCAAGAAATGTGTTTTGAGGATTGACCGCAACTGCCGTTTTGAAAAATCGAGCAATAACGTGTAACCAGTCGTAACAATTGATGTATTATTATGCCATTATTGCAGTGACATGCTGACTAAAACTAAATTAATTGCTCGCCTAGTTTTTGAAGGAAGCTTTTTACTACGCCACTCTCGCTGATAGCACTTAAACCTAACTATTCCGAGACCATAGAAGGACTTTAGAGTTTACAGCAGTTACAAGATTGATTTCACTATGGACCAGTGGTTAGGTTTAGCAGATTCATGCGGTAACAATGAAAACACAAAGAAAATAGTTGATAAATCAAAACGAAAAAGGATATATGGTGACTCATTTTTGCAATATGGATTTACTTGTAGTTGTGAAGACGGGGTGGAAAAACCTCTTTCCTAAATCTTTGATGAAACTTTGTCTGCGGAAAGCTTGAAACCCTCTAAGTTAAAAAGGCATCTTAACACTAAACATGCGGAATCTTCGGACAAGCTAATACAGTATTTTGAAAGACTTTCCAAGTTTTCAAAGAAGCAGAAGCAGTTCACAGAAATTTTTTTCACTGTGAATGAGAGATATATGCGTGCTTCTTATGAAGCCAGTTATTTGATAACAAAATCAACCAAACCTTTCTTGGTTGGTGAAAATCTCGTTTTACCTGCAGCTGTTAAAATGCCAGAAATCGTACATGGAAAAAAGTATGGTGACGAAATTCGTAAAATACCCTTATCCAATGACACTGTTGCCAGAAGAATTGCTGAAAATAGTGACAACCAATTGCAGCAGCTAATCACTCGCCTGAAGAAAAGTCAAAAGTTTGCAATTCAGCTCGACGAAACGACAGATGTATCAAAAATGCACAGCTGCTACTTTTACGTGCGGTATGTACATGAAGAAAATGTTGAAGAAGAATTGCTTTTTTGTCGATCTTTAAAATGTCACACCAAAGGTGAAGATATCTTCTTTAAAGTCGATGAATTTTTTACGACTGCAGGTTTACAATGGGAAAATTGCATTGGAGTTTGTACAGACGGCGCAGGGGAAATGATGGGCAAGTGTGCTGGGTTTGTGGTAAAAGTGAAAGAACATGCAACTCTGGAACGCGTTACGTTTACTCATTGCATGATCCATATGGAGGCACTCGCAGCAAAACATGTCACTTGATCTTGGCACTGTACTTCGAGATGTTGTCAAAATAATCAACTATATTAAAAACAACGCTTTCAACAGTCGTTTGTTCACAAATCTTTGCAAAGAACAAGATTCAAATTATACAAGCTGACTCATGCATGTAGAAATCAGGTGGCTATTGAGAGGCTACAGTATACAAAGGTTATTGCAGTTGAAGGGTGAACGTGTCATGTTCTTGACAGAACAGAAGTCTGCTTTTGCGGAACTTTTTCTCAATGATGCTTGGGTTCTTAAGCTATGCTATTTGTTTGACGTTTTCGGAAAATTAGATGATGTGAGCATATCTGTTCAGGGAATAAAATGCAACATTTTTACTTTTAAAGATAGAATTGAAGCTTTTATCAAAAAGCTTACAATATGGAAAAGTAGGACAGAAGATGGTAATTTGGAAATGTTTGCTGCTACGGATGATTATTTAACTGAAAAAACTTGTTCAATCTCATGATTGTCAAGGTCATAGTTGATCATTTGAATAGCCTTCAAACACACGTTCGAAAGTAATTTCCTACGGACATTGATTCAGGAAAAGAAAGTTGGATTCGTGAACCATTTGTAAGGCAATTGTCAGATGTCACAAACCTGCCATTAAAAGCCCGGGAAGAGTTTGCAGATTTATCTAGCGACAAAGGTTTGGAACTTCTACTTTCAAAACAGACTTTATGTGATTTTTGGATAAGGACAAGAAATGAATACCCAACCCTTTCTGAACTAGCCCTTGACAAACTCTTACCCTTTTGCACTACATATTTATGCAAAGCGGCATTCTCAAAACTTACAACCATTAAGTCAAAAAGCCGATCCTCTTTGGAAACTGCTGAAGATGCTCTTCGCCCCGCATTGTCTTGTATCATTCCACGAATAGATCACTTGTGCAAGAAACACCAAGCGCATCCATCCCATTAAATGTGGTTGAACACTTATTTTTGTTATTCTTGTGCATTTGCATTGTTTTGTTGCAAGCTAACTGTCAGATGTCACACGTCTTAAAAGACAAACGTTTCTCATGTAATTCGCAGTGGAAGGTAATGTTTTGATGTCATTAACGTGAATGCGCCCATAATGGGGTCGCGTAGAAATATCTTTTTCAAAACGGGGTCGTAGAACAAAAAAGTTTGAGAAGCCCTGGTTTAGAGAAGATTCGACTGTCTCTTCACCACCATTATGCAGTATTGACAGCTATGCCATACCATCGAATCATTTACATAATCCAATTAAATATTAAATACTATTTTTGTATGCTGCAAACGCATTCCAAGGTCTCCATAGCACTGCATAGAATCGGGGCCCTATTTTCTCGATAGTCAATTGCGGCAAATACACTGCGGATAAATTGCTTGATTCGGGTCATTGAGCAATCAAAACGTAGCTAAGATCAATAGCTTAACACGAATTGCATATGAAAAATTAATAACGTTACTCGGAATAATCAATTATCTAGATATTTATTTGAACTTGGCATCAATTACTATTCACATGACTTTCAGGTCCAAAAACCGCTGCATTTGCATTACTAGGCAACAAATGTCACTTTCTTTGGACTACTAAACAAATCATAATCAAACAACCTGGGTCATCATTCAAAAGTGCTATACAGTCACAAGAAGGCAATGCATGGTATCAGCAATCAGCACCCACTATGCAATGCCAATTACACTACACGAAGTAAGCCAAAGAACATGTGAATCAAAACGAGATGCTAATAAACATTCACACACCACAATATTGAGCATTTGTGTGTGCTTAAGTGTACATTTGTGTATTCCACAAAGCAGCAACATAATGAGAGCGATTGGAGTTTCTCTTTGGCTGTTTTTGAAAATCTTTCTGCTTCTGATGCTGGAAGGCAATTGCAAATATACTGCTCAAACTACAACATTCTATCTACGTCACTATTTCGCCAAATGCCTACAGTACGATACAACAAGACAAGTCTTTGTATTCACATCAATATGTAGAGAAAAGTTCAAATGGTCATCAGGTGCAAAGCTTCTTCATGTTCCAACCAATCAATGTCTCAATGCTAATTCTACAACTGATGGAAGCTTTCTTGGTTTATCATCTAATTGTGATTCAACGAGTAATCTCTTCCAGTATGACCAAGCCAATCGTGTGATAATTCACTTGGATTCTGGCAAATGCTTACACCCTCAAAGTGGATCAGCAAATCCCTCTGCCAATACTGCAGTGGTAATCAAGTCCGGGTGCAACCTTGATACCAACAAGTACTATTTCAGACCAAATGCTTACTACATAATCAGGCATTTCGGTGGCCACTGTTGGGTCTACGATTCTTCTAGTAATTATATTAGACTTAGGAATCCTAATGCATGTGACCGTTTTCATTATGAGAATGATTATCATTTGAGGCATGTCAACACAGGCAAATGTGTTACATATGACACTGTATCTACGCAATACTTGATTCTAACAGAGAATTGCACATCCCCAAAAACTATATGGAAACAGATTGGTTATTCCAACATTCAACAAACGCCTGGTTATTGCGTGCATCCACGTGGAGGATCAAGTCAGCCAAATTTCAATGAGTATTTGCATCACTATCCTGTGTGTGGAGAATTTAACAAACTACGCTTCTACTTTCATGACGAGAGAGGTAAAGTATTTCACCTCAGCTTTTGCAATTATTAAAGCTATTAGATATTTTATGCATTTCACAACAAAACATGTTTTCCACTAAGCGATGTTCAGTATTTCAATTTTGGAGCATATTGGAGAGCATTATTGTAGTATAAATGGATACGTAATGCAAATATTTACACAGAATAGAACATGTTCATCAGATCATTGCTTTTATCATTGTGTGTCCTGTTGAAATCAACTAAACTAAAGTCGATAACGGGTTCCTAATTACTATATTCAATAAAATAAAAGTTGAAAAGCATATTAAAAGTAGTGAAAAAATTGATAGTAATTTGCAATGGTATATTTAAAAGGTGTTTAGTATGGTTCCTTTATCTTTGAAATCATTGTTTTTATGAAAATAGATGTAAACATAAAAATTTTTGATTTAGCTAAAATAGACTTTGGGGTTCTTCTCATAGAGATTGGCAGTACATATAAGCTAATACGACTATAAGGCCTACACACATTCAAATAGCATCAAGCACCTAATATGCCTATCTATTTGAGTATACTGGGAATTTTAGATGCTTTCATGGTACAATCACTTTATTGAATAGTGTCGTGGAGTGGGGCTCTGAGGGAATGAGGCCCCTTCTTAAAATTATCAAAGATTTTGATGGCTGAGCTCCCCTTCATTGAAAATATTTTAGGCTAGATAAGTTTGCTTAAGCATTTGCGTAAGGGGGGGGGGAGGAAAGGTACAATCCTAACAATAGAAGAAGAATACTATAACCCTATGTTGGCTTTCTCTTTCTATTTATATTTCCACATTCGCAGTATTAGGCCAAATATTTTCCACAACACAGCCTCCCTTGTTACATTATTAGGACGACACCAATGACTGTATCAGTGCATTTTTACATATTATAAAACATATTGAACTCTTTCAAATGCAGAAATACATTGATTAGAAGAATGCAATAAGAAAAAGGATATCATCACATTTAGATTTCTTCCTAGGGGTCTTCATATTCATCAAAATTCAACGTATAGTGTCCACATGAATACATTTCCCTACATATGCAAGAAAATTCTTACCTACTTTAATGATAGAAATTTTTGCGGGTAGAAATTATCGAGAGCGCTGAAGCGAAAATTAACTTTCGCAGGGTTAAATCTTTGAGAATGATGGGGCAAAGAAATTTTGCGGGTATGAACTTTAGCGGTCATGAACCAACTTGGTTTTCCAATCAATTGGGCAGATACAAAGAAAATAGACGGAATCTCTATTTCTCTATTAGTATCAAAGAGACCAATAACATGAAGTGTCTTCAGAAGTTTCATATTATTTAACCATTTATGGAATGTGAAATCTGGCGTCTTGCCAGATTATTATAAGAAAAGACATAGCTTTGAAGAAAACTAAGGAACCCATGCTCTTGAGAAGAACATTGCGAGTGTCAACTTTAGCGCATGATCTTACAACTATGATTTTGCGGAAATAAACTTTGGTGATCAGCGTAAAAATTTGCGAAACTGCGAAAGTGTCTACCCGCAAAATTTCTACTAATAAAGTAATATTGAAGGTCTGTCACATGAACCCGATATGAAACTCATGACGACATGAGATTTGTATTTTGGGCTTCATGTAAACGGGACGCACTTTCATGCCGGCATGAGCTTAAGTTCCCTATAACTGGTCTATAGTACTTCTCTTAAGATATACGATCACTCTGCTTTACTTTAGGTATGTGTGAACTTGACAGCACTGAAAATCTGTAGTTTCAGGGAAATGCAGTTAAAGTACCATGAAAAAGCTCCTAGAAGCACCAAAGATTGAATCCAGTCACTCTTTGTAGCAGATCAATCCTTCTTCTTTCGAGTCATTGGCAAACGGCCACGTGCACATACACACACTTTCTCTCTCTAAACAACGACATTTCTCATTCAACAATCACACATGAACTCTTTTTTCTCTAAGAGGCTGTAATACTGAGATGTAGGCTGGCTGTTCTCCCTTTTTCCACGATTGTCAGACACAGTTATTCTTAATGTGTTCTGCAACTTTGGGAATGCAGGCAGTTAAGGTTCTTGTTTATACTCACATACATTTACCTCTTGTTAAAACGAAATGCCAGTAATCAACAGTGGTTTGCCGAAAGATCTTTGAGTGGAGAGATGGGTGTAGCAACTATATTTCACCGACAGCTCCAAAATGTCCCAGAATTACCGATCATCGGCGATCGATTACTAACAAGCAATATTTGCAATGAATTTATTTAAGTAATGACAGTTTCGGCAAAAATTGGGTGAGGGAGTGACACCCCTCACCCCCTACTTCGGAATGCCCCTGGTAATCAAAGTATATGTGCTATTCATACACAAAGAAAAACTTCGAAAGTAGTTTTTAATACATGGTACTAGTCTTCTTTCCCTTTTCTTTTCTATTGAAGTTTATTGTTTTAGCAATTGTTAGATTTTTATCTATGTAAGTTGGTTTTGATTTGTGCAAAACTACTAGGAGCAAGCCAACGGTAAATAATGAATATGAAAATGAATATGTAAGTGAAAAGTGAAAAAGGATGTAGCTTTTGCATTTTAATTAAGGAAAATAAAATAACAACATAGTATTGCAAAAATTATACCACTGCAAAATTTATACCATTGTAATACGAAGGATTAAGACCGTAAAGTTTGGATCTCAGTCCATCAGATACAGAGGGCCTCAACTTTGGTTTTCCCTCCCTCAAGATTTAAGGAATACTGAATCTCTCTCATTGTTTAAATCAAAGATAAAAAAGTAGCACGGTGAAGAATGCTCTTGCAGACTATGTCGACCTTTTATTCCGAATGTCGGATTTTTATGAATTTTTATGATTGGGCTTTTTATTATCTACATTTTGTGTCGTTTCTTGTATCAAACTATTTATCATACTATTTTTATAAACTGTATATTTTTAGGTAGTTGGCCTTAATTAGCAATTTTAGTGTTTTTTACTATCCTTAGCTATGTACCAGCCAACTATAAAGAAATTGATTATTATTATTTTTATTATGCTTAGCCTGTGAGAACGATTGAAAAAAGGGGGAGATAGCTGCGAAAGTATTTAAGCTTTGGGAAATACCGACAGCAAAATAACAACGCTTAGTTAAATGAATGAGACATTCCCCTTTGTTGAGAGGAAATGAAGCAAGAATCAATGTAATTTCATAAATATGCACATTTTAAAATGTATACCATGACCTCTGTTAAAGGACCATAAATAGGTGGGCAAATGCAGTTGAGAGACCTCACTTCTTTATTAAATATACTCAGGATTGTGGAGCCAAAAAATTGGCAGGGGGCCAAAGACCGGGCCGGCAGCACAAGATGTTAAGAAGACAAAGTAAAACGTATGGGGGTCAGGTATTGCATTTAAAAGTAATTTTAACTATAGCGCAAAGTCACACAAGGGCAACAACGTCTCAAGTAGTCATAGCCTCCTTTTAGGTAGCACAAGAATATTGAAGACGCAAGCGGAGCGAGCGAGAAGTTTTTAAGCTGATGCAATTTGAGAAATCCGCTTGGGAAAGAAGGACAAAAGTATGCTCACAATGTATGGACGAAAAAACTGAGTCCATAGATGGTGTACCCTGACCTACCAATTAATTAATAAAGTGCCCGATTATTAGTGACAGAGTTTCCCTGCTTTGTTTATGGGGGGTCGAAACTTGGGGAGCGGGTAGACACTGTAAGAAAAGAGACGTTGCAAATATTGTGAAGTCCTATCTATGCAACGGACTATGTCCGGCTATAGAATCTGGCATTCTCCCGTGCGACTATTGCGGATGTCTGGATCCGCCCCAGTTGGAAGTTACAACATTTTATTCACCCTCTTAGTGCTTTACTTGGATGTTTTACAGATTAAGCTCCTGCTTGAGGTAAACCCTCAACTATGGGGGCATTTATATCTCACAAAAAGGGGCAAACTGATGGCATCCAGGGACAAATAGCCCAGTACTCAATATCTTTAAACGTGTCCTAAGTAGACATTTCAATGAGTCAACCAGCCCCATGCTGCTGATCACGCACGTAGGCTCGTTTGTGTGCGCAGTTTTTCGAATACAATTTTTGTCAATTAACGAAAGATATTAATAAAAGCTGTAAACTGTCTAAAGACAGGCATACCAATGACTCTGGGCAATTATTTCATACTTATTACTTGTTGTTCCTTAGCAAGAGCATTAAATTCATTGTTAATCGTTGCTTTCCTTGCCTTCATCATTTACTTACGAATAAAATCAACTATTTTAAGGATAAAATACATTAAATAGCACAGTGAAGTTACTTGATTAGGAAGTATTTCAACAGCCAAACCATTGATTATGAGCTTTCCGTTATACTTGAATGTATAGTTTATAAATTTCATCGCTTGCTACCAATGAAATTGATAGATTTGCGTGCGTGAAAATACCGAAAGCGAGGGACGTATTGGACGCATCCCTGCGCACTCGCAAGTGATCGAGCGCCTCTCATTCAAAGACATGCCTAAAGTAATGGGCAATTCGTTCCATGAAAAATTACAGAACTACATACTTTAGATTTAAGGGAAGAGACTCTTTTTTGAACGTAGAGATAAGCTTTTTCTAGACAAAGAGCGGCAGATGAAGTTATTGATGTGTATGTGAGAACGTTCATATTTATATATATTCAAATTCAAGTTTTATACGCAAAACCTTCAGCATAATTACAGAAAAACAGAAAAAACAATCTACGAACTAAGTTATATATAACGAAACGTAACTAATAAAATTGAATAATAACAACAAAACCTATATAGCGTGGAGCTGTTCTTCCAGGTGGTTGTGTTTAGTTATGTCTTGCTCTTCATATACAATTTCAGTTGCCTTTTGAAAATATGTATTGTTAGCAACTCACATATGTCTCTAGGCGTATTATTCCATTTCTTAAGAGCTGAGTAATGGAAGCTTCAATGCACTTTTCATCCATGTATCAAAGCATGAAAGAGAAACAGATACAATCTACTAGGGAGTCAAAGCATTCGGACATACTGTAACTGTGGGGGAAGCGTGACAACTGAGTGGGCACTTGCCCCCCTATTTTTCACGTTAAAAGAGGCACTGACGTATATTAGTCATAGAGATAATAATAAAGACTAGAGGGCTAACTCCCTGTGGTTTATTGACAGCAATTGAAGCCGCGCATGCGAACTGCCGCCATATTGTTCGTACGGCAAAAGCGAACAGCAAGGTATAGAAAGCACACAGAAAATTAGTGAAAATGACAAGAAAATGCGATAGGAAACAAGATATAAACCTAGAAAATGAGGAAACCAACGTATTAGATCAATATGGTTTGTGACAGCGCTATTGTTTGGGTTGCAGACTACCGAATTCTGTTTCATGACATGTCGAACGACCTGAACTTGAACTGGTAAGTGTGCAAAGATAACTTTAACTTTGAATCTAGTTCATATCTTGAAGTTTTATCATATATACCCGACTTAAGCATGATAATAAATAGGATGCTTTAGCATAGATTTTTCCAAGTGGCATAGGGTTTATATATTTGGACTAGGACTTCACTTCAGTATAATTACTTGAGTGGACCTAGCAAATATTTGATGTGGTAAACGCATCCAACCATTGTGAAATTAAAGATATCCTCGATTAATGTTTAAGTAGTTTATCCACAAAAATATCAGTTAAACGTTTTTGAAAAGTACCACTTTGTTCAAATGATGTCTTATGCTTGGGGTGCTGTCCATAATGACTTGCCTGTTGTATCTTTTTGCATACGTCTGCATCCTTATTAAGAGGTATCGATGGCATAGTTGTTTAATCGGTTGAGTTGAAGGGTCATCCTCAAATATAGTATCATTCTCAAATCTATGATCTTGCAGGGAGGGAAAAATAGCTCAATTCTAGGCCCATTTGTGACAATGACATGATTTGTCATTTTCTTGATAAGGTTGTTGTTTTTTCATTTCTCCATGTCCCTTGACAGTGTGTCGAAAAGCTTGCTCAGCATACTTAATTGTTCTATATACACCGTAAGAGACTTTGATTAATCCTCCATTGTTTCTCCTCTCTAGGAAAAGCTCATGTGAAGGTGTTTCTCTACAGTCAGAGGTAGCTGAAGGGCTGGAATTTAGCAACAATGCTTCAGAGCAAATAGAACAGTCAATTTGTCTTTTCAGCTTTCGTACAATGAACCCTGCAATGTAGGATCACTCTTTTCAATGCATCTGAAAGCTCTTGAAGCTGTGCATCATCACTATCACTGTCTCCAGCTTCTTCCACAATTTTGGATCTATGCTTGCTCCATTTGAGACCAAACAAGGATCCTGTGCTTTCATTTTCAAGTGACATTACATTGGCTTATTTGATGCAGTTATAGAATTTTTCATAAGAATGTTTCTCGATGCATACTTAAACTGAAGAGTGCTTGGGTTGATATTAAAACCCCTCTTTCCCCGAATACAAGCAGAAGCTCAATGTGGTCTTGAGAAAATGTGTTTGTTAAAACAGTGTCTTATTGATGATAAATGAGGAAGTGAAAATATTTTGCAAATATAAGAGTAAGCTTTTGCTGAGTAAAAGTGAACTGTTAATGCAAATTTCTTTTACTATTTCATTGTAATGATGACCTTTACACTTTCTTTTGGCAATTTACATTTCATTTTTGAGAATCTCAGAGTAAGACCAGAAAACTGTTCTTTTAGTAGCTCATAAGGTGCTTCTTTTAGTAAGTGTATCCTTTTTAATTTATCAATAATATCCTTCAGAGAAGAAATCGTTTGTGTTTGTCTTCTAATTTTCTGCAGCAACACTTTGACTTTTCTTTTCAATTTTAGCTTTGTAGGTGTTAACTCAGATTCCTTTCTTTTCTCTTGCTTATGGTTGTAGTTTTTTTGGGTTGCATGAGAAAAATTTTGTGTAAGCATGTTTTCATCAAATGGATTATCTTGATCTGTTGAAATACTTATTTGTGTAAGCTCTCTTCTTGGAATTTTTGGGGTGCCTGCAAGTATTTAGGAATTCAAAAATTGAAGGTACAGCATTTCTCTTAAGCCTTGGGTTTGGAATTCCAGGAGGAGTGACATAATAAGTTTCCTTAAAATGCTTGCAACACACAAATGACCATTTTGAAGGATTCCACTTATCTCTGCAAAGTGCCCTCACCCAAAGTTTTCTCCAGATTGCATCTAATGAGAAGCGAAAAGTTGCAAATTACCTTGTATCAACCAAAAAGCTCAAGACCAAAACCTAGCAAGATATCTTCAGACATATCAAATATCATTGGTTAAATATTTTATATATATATATATATAAATATATATATATATATATGCCAGTTCCTTATTTGGGAAATTTTTGGAAGAGGTGTACATGAAATCACACGTTTACAAATCACAAATTTACTAATCAAAAAATTGTGTCTTGAGAGACATGATCAGAGCAATCTCAGGGAATACCCAACAATATATAATGTATTCAATCTATCTATGACCTGGAAATATCATTATCTATAAGACATTTGCTTTACTACACATCGAAATTTTTTGTGGTTCATCGAGCAACGACGAAATACTGTATTTGGCTTAATGAAAAGAGTACTACAATTCAAGAGGAAAAGGAGCTTTTGTTTTCTTAGCTATGTACCACTAGTTTTGATCTCAACCTACCGATTAAAAGAGATCGTGAACTCGGGACGATTTGCTGCTCCACTACTGGTAGGGCCATACTTGCGAAGTTTCTGCCTTTCCTGCCAATTATAAGCACAACAAGAGATAACCATAACAATTTTGAGACAAAATAAAAAGAATTGCAATTTAAGCATTTTCTAGGATTACAATTAAAAATACTTATCGCTGATCCGTCCAGAACGTGAGTACACTGTATAATGCTTTCTGCCGTACGAACAATATGGCGGCAATACGCATGTTGACTTCAGCCTCGATTGGGCAGTCAGCCCTCTAGTCTTTATTATTATCTCTATGATATTAGTATGATCCATTAGCCAATCTTAGTACATTCCAGTACCTGAAGATGAATGAAGATAATCTAAAACATGTATTGCAGATTCAAAGCGATTGTCATATTTTGCGTATAATCTCACACTTATAATTGTATGCATATAACTGTCTTTCTGAGAAAGACAGTAAATTATGAACACTACGATTCATAGTGTTCATAAATTACTCCGATTATTCGATATGTTTTTTTGCAGATACACTGAATGTAAAGTTAATATCAGAAAGCTGTGATGATGTCTCAGGAGGTTGTTCAAACTCAAGAGGTCATATAATCATCAATGGCCATCAACACAGCCGAAGCATTCGTAGCATCAATACTGTCTTGTTTGATTATCGAAGTGGAATCTACGAACATCGCAATTCATACGATACATATGGAAGTGCTGCTCAAAGGACAAATCTTGCAAACTTTTTAAATGGCTTAACACACGGCAAAATACTCTTCCTCGTAGCCGCAAACGCAGTAAGACTTGATGCATCCTCAGCATTGGCGTTACAGCGTTATGGAGTATCGGCTTCATTTGCTACAGCCAGTTTACCGTCACCTCGTTGTTCTATGGCTGCCATTGCATATACAGGAGGAGAGAGGAAGGAGTGGGAGCAATCAATAAACAAAGGGAAAGGAGGTGGAGTATCCATCATTGAGACAACCATTTACCTGTTTAGAGATTTACAAGGTAAAGATGAATGCTCACAAGAAATGGGGATTCAAACAAGGCGAATTCCGGATTCAGCATTCACTGCACCATCCACATGGGACAATCATGATAGCTTTAGACCATATCGAGCAAAATTGCATGACCAAACGTATCCTGGCTGGTGTTCTGCTGCAGGTACTCCAGTGTCACATTTCCTGCAAATTGATCTCGGATCTGTCAAGACCGTAACAGGATTAGCTATACAAGCCCATGGAACACATCATGGTCACAATTACATCACAAAATTCAGAATTGACTATAGCGCAGATGGATCCAACTGGCTTATTTACAAAGATATTGGTAGTGCTAACACAAAAGTATTTGATGGGATAAGACGATTGGAAGTGATAGAGACAAGAGTGAACTGGTTTCATAGAACGATGATGAGATATTTTAAGATTGTTCCAACTGCCAGGGTTTCAACAATAAATTGTCTAAGAATAGAACTGTATGGGTGCACACCTCAAACTCCAATCCTTGAATACAATGGCAGGACAGATGAACGACTTGATATTTTGGCGTTGCACACAAATTCACTAAAAGTCTATTACACATTTCCCACTCAATCTAAAGCAATAATTGGCATATCAACAGCAGCTGATAATCAAACATTGGACAACAACATTGATCAGATGCATTTCAAACAGGTCACTTCATCAATCACACATGACAATGGAACAATTCAATCAAATCAAGGAATTGCTACAACAACAACTACAAATCAATTGACCAAGATTGACAGCAGTGCATTAGTTGAGTTCAACATGAATCAACCCAATTATTATTCATTCAATATTGAATACAACTATCAGGTATTTCTTTGAATTATAAAGAAAAATATGACAGTATGCTCGCCATTTACAGCACCTCTCACAACACGATGCAACAACATAAGAATCATTGCCAGTACTGCAGTATATATAATTTAACAATTTTTACTAAATTCTAGGTTATGGATACCGGAAGACCTAATGGCACTGTATGGATCGCACTTACATTTCAGTCAAATGAGACAACTACCATATACTCTATACCACACCAATTCAATAGAAAACAACCAGACAAAAGCATTCTCCAGTTCAATATCACTGATTTCCATCAACAACAATTCAACAATGGGGAATCAATTCAACTCAATATATCACTTTCTCATTTCCTATCAAAGATGGATGGAAGCCATTCCAATGCGTACAACATCGACATCTTCATCTATTACGACATTGGATTCATTCAATTTCAATCAATCACATTCATAGAAAAAGATCAATTTAGTTTGGTACCATCAACAAACACAACTCAGAATGGTCTCATTCATCTCCATACAAATACACTTTGGCTTCTTAACAATCAACATTTTTCTATTCATATGAAAGTGAAGATTCCTAAGACAGTCGTGAAAGGAGACAATTGCAATGGAGTGTTTCTCCTTGATATTAAATATCTCACTAATTTGCAACACTTTCATGGAACAGTTAACAGTACTCTTGCAAGGACCGTACAATATCGATGTAAAATTGATCAATCGCAGGACACTTCATTGACATCTGCTCGCTTAGGCCTGCCTCAATTAAGCATGGTATATGATGATGTGAATGGAGAATTCATCT
Organism: Cassiopea xamachana; assembly: GCA_900291935.2. Lineage (NCBI taxonomy): Eukaryota > Metazoa > Cnidaria > Scyphozoa > Rhizostomeae > Cassiopeidae > Cassiopea > Cassiopea xamachana. Next base: position 3,522,249 of record OLMO02000238.1, read on the forward strand.
TTTGCTTTCAACGAGTTTCCTTTGCAACAAGAAATGGGCCGTTTTGTTACAGCCAATCAAAAGAGAGTGATGAATTGTACACAATCAGCCAACTTGCTGTTATTGTGGGCATTCAAACTACATCAAGAATCCTTTATGGCATTCACAGAACAGGAAAGGTTTATCTACAAACATCATACCCATTCAATCAGTTCTATCAGATAGAAGATTCCGTATGGAAAGGTAAGAAAGACGATTCTACGATGCGAAAATCAATTACAGTGAATGATGTGTCAACATTATCATGGAATCCATCAGTACAACACACAATATCTGTGTCTGGTGTGCAGCAATGGGCAGTAACAAAATCGGGTATTTGGAAGAGAAAGGAAGGAGCATTAAAAAGAGTAATTACATTCTGAGAATGTATACCGGAAATTGCTGTGCAATTCCAAACATAGTGCATGATCTTTCTTTCAGATATTGTTCTCTAGCGTCCTGCATTCCTTTGTTCTAGCGTATGTGCATTGAAAGTGAAGTAAGTATTTAAATGATTTGATTTGGGAATGAACATTTAATATATAACTTTGGCAGTTAAATGCTAGGAGCTTTAAGACTAAAATTATTGCATGCTTTCTGCAATGTTAAATGAAATTGAAATAAATTGGACTTTAATGGTTAACATGTAGTTGATGACTGTTGTTATAATTGTGCGTTCTCTTAAATATTAACCACTTCCTACACCCCATTTGCTTTAATATTAATGTACCATTTGCAAATTATAATACATTTATGCTTTTTCCGATCTAAGAGATCATGGGCTTTCGTTTGTAACCATGAAGCGTCTCGCCCAACTTATTTAAAAGTTGTACCCTCCTCTAAACGTATCAGATCCAGAAATATTAGCAGCGAGACAATAACGTGCAACCAGGTGTTTTACGTAATCTAGAATACGGGTCAGAAACATATTCCCTGTTTACACTGTGAAAGTTTCAACTCAGGTTCAATCTACTTTGACAAAATCTGATCTAGTGTAAATGCAACTAACTCGTGTTCATCCCGGGTTCAGCTGCCTATCTTTTGAAGTGGGTTGAGCTCGGGTTGAACCCAGTTTAGTTGTCTCAAATTATAGTGTAAGCGCAGAACTGGGTTGAACCCTGGTTATTTTCTGTTGCGCATGCTGATAGTGCTGCGTTCTCGTGACAACGATTTATCTTTAAAGTGAAATAGTCAATATGAGAAGCTTTGGTAGAAAGTTGTTTAAGTGATTGCTAAGAAAGTGTGGAAACACAAAATCGGGGATCAATTTGGTCATAATTCGATGTTTCGTCAAACAGCGTTCTTTCCTTTCTCACTTCTTTCTTCCCATGCCCCTTAATCTCTCAATGCAATGCATAGCTATTGCAACAGCATACAAAATCAAACATTTCCATAAACGCCTAAACCCAAATACACTGTAGTGTATGGTCATTCTTGACTTCAACGTCTCTATGTCTACAGAGCATGCATAAGAAAAAGCAACCCGTGTTCAACCCACTCTGTTGCTTATACTATTCAAATATTTTGCCTAAGTGTAAACGAAAGTGGTTTGAGCCAGGGTTGAACCTGGGTTCACTTAACCTGGGTTGAACCTGGGTTAGTTTTCGTAGCGTAAGCAGGGTTATATATTATAGCAAGTTGTCAATCAAAAAGTAGATTACTTTAAAATTCATCATAGACTTTGGAACTACGTAATTTGCAAACTTGAACCTGCAAGATCATAGAAAATTGGTGTTAAATCATTTAGATATAAAGGAAGTATACTCTGAAATAGCCTCAATCAAGTAAAGTTGCCTCAGTACTTAACTATATTCGAAAAAAAGAGAATTAGAATGATACCCAATGCACGTGCAACATTTGCAAATTCTAAATATCAATGTTCTTTATTTAAACCAAATATGGACTCATTTAAGTAATCTGTTTTAACTTTAATTTGAAATCGGTATTGTATCTATTGTATATCTCACCAAAATTACATAAAGTAATGAAATGAAATGAACAAAATGACGACAAGATTACTGAAAATGCTGCTGGTAGTTCCCAGAACCATTGACAAATATATTACACATGACAAATTCAAAACAAGGATTGTTAAATGTTATCCAGGAAAGAGGGAGCATGAAATATATTGGGCATCATGTGAAAGCAGAAAGCTCTGACAATATCACACTGAGAAAAACTTATTGCAGTAACAGGTAGAACAGATACAAGCAAACATGTCTGGTCTTGTGATAGAGTACCCTTGGCCGGAGGCAACTAGCAACAAGAGTGATTCCTAAATGAGCCATTTTTCTTGCTTGTTGCTTCAAATGTTATCGGGAGTAATACGAAAAGATGTAGGTATTGTATATCAATTTTTATGCATTGAATTACGAACTTCTACATTGGAAATCTATGATTCATTGGTACGTAGGATGCATTTTGTTGCTGCAGCAGGTAGCACAAGGAAGAGCAGCCTTTGTTTCTTTCGGGGTCAAGTCTACTATGCCTGAAATTCTGAAGCTTAAGAGAACTTTGAATGGCACCAAATTTTGCACCTTTGCACTATAATGGCCTAAAAATTAACTTGATTATTTGCTTCATTTTCAATCCTTTATGTGAATTGTCATGTTATGAAGTGATATTCACATCAGCTCACCTTTTCTACTTGAACTGAAACATCGCACCTAACGTGCATTTGGAATTGCCTCATTCACGTGCTTGCCTTTTTGTTAGGATTGTGAGTTAATAATACGGCTATTTGTTGCGTACGAAAATGAAGTTGCAAGAGCATGATCGATGAAGGGCCACCGAGAGGGTTGCAGGGGGCAAATTGCCCTAGGGTCTCAAGGTCCAATGGGCCTCGTATTAGTAACTGCTTCAAGGTCTTGGGGGTCTCATAAAGTAAACCAACAGTAATTTCCCAAAGTTAATTTACATACACTAAAAACTGTCTGCTCTCTTCACTCGCAGTGGGCCTCTACTTTCTCTTTTTTCTCGCAGGACGTTAGATCTATGAAATATGTCAGTAGGTACTTTAGCACAGGATATTTGAAGAATATATACCAAAAATTCAAGCACGTTTGGGCAGATTGCAGTAATATTTATTGGTATTGGTACTGCAGCAAACTCCCGAATGTTGGAACCAAAGGGAGCCTGGCTTTTGCTATTTGGAAGCATTTTTCAATCTCTTCAAAATTATGCAGAAATGCAGATGAGAACATCATATTTCGAGAAAACACACAGCAAAGTCAAGCCTAAATGTTTCTCACTCTCAAACAAAGTGAGTTAAATCAATTTTGAAGCTAAAGCAAAACAATTCTTATTAGTATCTTTGAAAGGGAAAAGCAAGGCCTTCAAGCTAATGATCCTGTAAAAAAGGCAAGCATTTCTTTAGAGAATGAATATATGCAATCAGAGTTGTTTGGGTGATCGGTGAAAAATGTTTCTATTAACAAATTGAACGTAGAATGATTGAAGTGCTCGAAATATTTCCTTGAGATGCATTTACCCATTCAGAAATCACTTTAAATGTGGAACGAAAAACTTGTTATAGTGTGTTTCCATTGTGGAAGCTCAGAATGATGCAGTACCATTAAATTGCTGTATAGGTTTTCTCCGCTGTGAGTTGAAAATGGAAGCTGTAAATCATCATCTTCAACTTTTAGTTAGTTCTGTTGTAAAAGTAATGTAAAAGTAAAGGTAGTCCCCTATACTCTCGTACGTAGGGGAGTGCCTGTTAGAGAGGGCACTTATGCTGGGCCATTGGCATGTGAGGTTAGGTGGTCAGTTCCTTTCCTCGCCGCCTTTATCTCCCCAGTGTTCCCACTGGGTACCCATTTGCTGCTGGGTGAACAGTGAGCGAGCGTTCAGTCAGGGCATCGAGTCGGCCTCGAAGCGTAGACCTGCCGCGTGGGACGCATGCGCTCTAACCACTATGCTACCTCGCTCATTATGTCTGTTGACTTTCCACAAATTCCGCAGGCATGCTGCAAATACTATCCACTTTAAATAAATACCAAGGAAAATACAATATGCAACTTTGAAAGCTGTAACTTAAACATAGTTCTCTCATCGATTTAAAAGTGGGCATACCCCCAAAAGTTTTTCTAGGTCCCACTGAGAATCCAATTGTCCTATAACGGAGTCCAATCCGAATTCCCCCTAGGAATTCCACTTGTCGGATCCAACGTTCCAAAGAGAGTGATTTAAAAACTTTCTGGGGACAAGCTCCCTGAATCCTAAGTCTCTTTGGACGGAGTGGATACCAATAGAATTTCTAATCATTTTCACATCTGCCTGACTAGACCTGCCAACAACAAGATTTCTACTTTCAAGATCAAAGTTTTGTCTTCTATATTCGTGTAAAATTGAATGGAGGTTGGGGTTATACTTTTCATGACCAAAATGAAGATCAATGATGAAAACATGTTTTCCAACTACGCACAAGGGCATTTTCTGACTTTCTAGAGAGAGTTGTCCTAGTAATAATTTTCTGGTGGCAAACCCCATGACCCCCAAGTGTCTCTCAAAGAAGTTTATACCTTGGTACTTGAAAAGTGCTTCTCTATTGATGACGTACATTTGAAAAAGCAGTTGCTTTATGCAGACCAAAAAGGGAGCCCTAGAGGTCTAGACTCCCACCCTTTTCAAGAAAGGAATGAAAGTGTCACTTTTGTAATGCCCTCTCTTTTCAAAAAAGGCATTTTCCTAACATGGAAAAGGATAGGTCGAAAAACTTTTCTTTCGGCTCCCCATTTTCCCTTTCCTACCGTGATAAAAAGTGGCAATAAGAATCATTTCCCTTCAGAAGCAATGATATCATTAATCCAGTATTTCCTCCACTTCCGAATCAGAAAAAGTATTCGAAGGCAATTTCTCCTTCAACAAGTTTTACCGTTAATTCGACCCCTGCCCTCAAAGATTGCTAGTTGTGCGTCTTACATAATTTGAAAGATGGTTTTAAAACAACTTTGGCCTATAAAATTTGAGTTCACATTCCTTACTTCGAGAGTGTTAAACAGGAATAAAATAAAATGAAAACAGAAGATCTTATTTGTGGCCCTTATGGCGAACTCCTAATCAAAGTGGTGAGCTCCATTGGTGTTCCAGTTCATTGCAAAGCTCCCAAAACCTGGCCTCATACATGCATAAAAATGTGAACTCCTATTATATCATAAAATGAACGCATGGAAGTTCATAAGGGGTCGATGGTATCAATATTTTCAATTCAAAAGAAATTGCTAACTCGATGAATCAGTTCTTTTGCACTGCTGGAGAAAAACTGAGCAATGATATACCTGAGACAAAAAATCCCCTTTTAAATGATGAGTATATTGTGAATCCTTTAAGTGCCACTTTTAGCTTTGCACCTGTTACACTTAAGCAGCTAATTGAGACTATGGGGAAGTTCAAGACCTCTCAGGGGTTTGGCCTTGATTATATCTCAAGCTTTTTTCTTAAGGCTGGGATGCCTGTTTTGGCGGGGTCTCTGAGTCAGCTCTTTAACATGTCCATGTCTCTTGGCATTTTCCCAGGCGATTGGAAGACAGCTAGGGTCGCACCTATCTATAAGGATGGCTCAGAAGTTGAAAATTCGAATTATCGCCCTATATCTGTTTTACCGGTCATCTCTCGCCATTTTGAAAAACTGGGCTATGATCAATTTTATGGCTTCCTAAATGTGCATAAACTTCTATTCTCACACCAATCCAGTTTCAGGTTACTACATTTCGTACTGACCTCTCTCTTAAAATGTACAAATGATTGGTATAGAGAACAGTGTATATACAGCCGTCACTTTTATTGATTTAAAATATGCTTTTGATACGGTGAATC